>JANUWF010001863.1:1375000-1525999 GCA_026120185.1 Voacanga thouarsii | reverse complement strand
TTGCTCTCTATTACTACACTTATGACAAGGAATTCTTTAGCTTAGTTCGGATATTAGAACATTGGCAACACTACCTCCTCCAAAAAACTGTAATCTATAGTGACCATAAGACCCTTAAATATCTCAATTGCTAAAAAAACTTGGACAAAAGACATACAAGATAGATGGAGTTCATTGGAGCATTTTCTCAATACAAGAAGTTTAAGGAAAATGTTGTTGCCAACATTCTGTCTTGAAGGTATGCATTTCTCAACTGTCTTGATGCGAAATTACTTAGGTTTGAAATGTTGGAGGAATTGTATAAAAATGATGAGGAGTTTGGTAAGACTTTAACTGATTGTGTGCCTAGAGGATCTACTAGACTACTAGGGTTGCAAAAACCCCAGAAATCTTGAAAGTGCCTAAAGTTAAAATCTATAGGTAAGCCTAGATAAAATGCATAGAAATATCAACCTAGTGTATGATATGGGGGGTAAAAGAGTGTTAAAATTATGAGGGAAAGATCTAGATTTTACCTTCCTACAAGTAACATATTGCTCACAAAATGTTTTAACATCCCTCCACATTTTAGGCTAAAAGAAGTACTCTTCCAAGATGTCTGGGGTTTTTAGCAACCCCAAAGTGCCCCACAAACTTTATGTATAGAGTTTGATGGGGGTACTTTAGGGTTGCCAAAACCCTAAACATCATAGAAGAGTACTTCTTTTGGCCCAAAATGTAGTGGGATGTAGGAAAGTTTTGTGAGCAATGTGTCACTTGTAGAAAGCCAAAATCTAGATCTTTACCTCATGGGTTTTTCATTGCTTTCCCTACCCCTACAACACATTAGGTTAACATTTCTATGGATTTTTATCTTAGGCTTACCTAGAACCAAAAGGGGACGGATTCTATTTTTGTTGCGGTAGATAGGTTTACAAAAATGGCATATTTCATTGCTTACTCAAAAACTAATGATGCCTCTTCCATTGCAAATTTATTTTTCAAGAAAATGGTAAGGATGCATGAAATATTAAGAACAATTTTCTTTGATAGAGATAATAATTTATTAGTCATTTGTTGTGCATTTTGTGGTGAAATTTTGAAACGAATCTTCTATTTTCCACAGCTTGTCCCCCACCAATCGATGGCCAAGAGGTTCCAAAAAGGACTCCAAGCATTCAAGAAGTCATACTTTAAGATGGAGGAAATAAGAAAGACATATGAGGGGCAAAAAGTGTATAATTTGATGACAATTGAATAGAGGTATCAAGAAGAAACCAAAATAAAGAGATTACATTTGAGCAACACATGAAAGTAGGAAGTAGAGGATGCACTGCTACATGCACAGGTAGGTATCGTGCATGGCCATGCACGACTATGGCTTGGCCATGCATCCTCCATGCTTGCCTATGCTACCTACGCGAATTTACTACTTTAAATCCTTTTGAACTGTTTCTAATGTATTTTCATTCTTACTACCTGTATGGTTGTTAAGGTAACAAAACTTATTTTTAGGTCTCTTTTGAGTAGAATAAAGCTTCTTAATAGCGCTAGGGCTTGTGATGTGCAAATACTTCTTTTCTCATAACATAACACATTACATTTGAATATAAAAATTGTGAGGTTGTTCCTCTATGGTTCATTACTAAAATGAAGACCAAGCTTAGGGGTTAGTCCTCCCTTTGTAGAGTCTCTAAAATGTTATGGATAATTTGATTTGTTTTCTTTGATTGGGTCTTAGATGCTTTGATCTTCTAAGCTTTGTTTGGATTCCAAATTAGGTTCTGTAACTTCTTATTCTTGAAGTCCTTTGTTGTCCCAAGGGTAATGGATTGAATCTATAGTGGATCTTTACTACTAATCTAAGGGTCTTTGAAACTTAGTTCTTTAGGGTTATTAGACTAGTAAGTTACCAATTTTTCCTTTTTAAATCTCCAAGTCATCCATATTTAGGTTTCCTTACAAGTGTTGAAATTTATATTACTTGGCTACCTATTGTTGTTCAAGAAAACTATTCCCAAGCTTATATCATGGTTCATGGAAAGTTGGAAGTTAGATACAGGACATCTGTGATGATTTTGAGTTGGAGAAGGTGGAATATCTCTCTCGGTAAAATATGGGTAGGATGCACACTTGTTGATTTTAGATTGCAATGTGCTTTTCCCACAAATTTTGTATCATGATGAAAAGTCTCATGGTACAGTATCATGATAATAAGGTATTAGTAATGGTTCAAGACTCAAATTGAATAACTATTATGTTCCTGAAATATCCTTGTGGTATTTTCCCAAAAGTATTATATTGACATTATATTTAAATTGCACTTGCATAATTCCCCAATAATGATTGTTTACAGAAATGTATAAAGGCATAAGATATTTATCTATAATTGTTACAACTTCATGTTTTACATGCACCAAGCATGAATTGATTTAGAAATTGAGACATAAGTACACATTGGACTTCTAAAATTTATATTCAATGAGTGCTTAGAATGTGCATATTTTCATGTCATTTATGTGATTATTGTGAAGAATTCTTTGATAGATGACTTCTCATTCCCTTATTTTCACCTTTATGTAAAATGCTTAGAATGAAGATTTGGTAAAAAAATAAGGTGAAAAGCATGAAATGAGCTGCAAAAAGAAAAGAAGTGGTGCCACCTAAGCTAAGATACCCGACATAGCTGAAATTTAAAATTCAAGGACCTCAAACTTCAAAGAGGTAGCTTCGCAGTTAAGCCAACAAAGGCAGTACTGTTCAAATTCAAAACACACAGAGGTCTAAACTTTAGAGAGTAACATACACTATTCCATTCAACATAACCAGCGCCACTTATTACATGGATTCAGAAAAAGAAGCTAAGCGGTGCCACATAAGCCAGCATGAGTGGTGCCACTTAATATTACAGAATGCCCCTATTCATTGAAAAACTATAAATACATAGATTTTCAGCCCTAGAGAGAGGCTAGACATCAGAGGACGACTATAGGGCCTTGGGAAGCGAGGGAAATATGAAGGAGAGGAAGATCAAGTTGATTTGGTAGAAGAGGATTTCCAATAGAATCCATTGAGGAAGAAAAAAGCCATGTCTATGAGTGTTTCTTTTACTTTTCATTGTATTTTCATTGGGCAATTGTTGAGATTCATTAGATTAGAATTGTAATTAAGGATTGTACCCTAATATTGCCTTGGACTTGATTATTTAATTTAGATCTATAGGTTTCTATCTTAGATATTCAATTTTGTTGGTTTCATAATGTTGAATTAGGTGATTAGAATTAGTTGAGTATCTCGGTTGATTTGTTGTATCCTAATGAATTTGAGAAATGAAGATAAGATTCAATTTACTTGATGTTTGTCATCTTTAATTGATTCTAGAGAGAAAATTAGAGATTTGGGTTTGGTAATTGAAGAGTTAATGAAATCATCTAAAAAATGGGTTGGTATAACTTTTGAATGCTCTTGGGCAATTAAGTTTGTCATTATGCTTTCTTAGGTTGAGTTGATTAGGTAGAGATATACCAATCAATATAAATTAGAATTAAAAATTTCATAACTCTAGAGAAAATGAGATCTAACTTATATCGCTCTTCAATACTTAGATTAGGAGTTGATTGATGTGGGAAGTACATTTTCCTTGCTATAATTCTGGGGGAATTCTCTTATTTGTACATCTTTACTCTTCTATCCTACTCCTCGTTATCTTGTGAGTTGACTTGAGTGATTTCAATACATTCCAATGTTGATCTAGTGAAACTTAGTATAGTATTTTTATTTTCTAATCCTTTTGTTTTGTTTGGCCAAGTAATGAAATGATACTAAAATAGGAGTAGTTACTATTTTTCTAGTGGATTTGATACTTATCATTTGGATTCTATACTAAATGATCGGTACACTTCCTTAAAGTGTATCTAGGTGAACAACTGTGGCATTTTCAATAAAACTTGAACATTTGTGTGATTTTGTTGAGAATATTTCCAATGAAGAACCACACACACAAAATAGGTAACACTCCAATTTCACATGAGATTCTGATGATAAGTTAGAATAGTATATAAAGATGGGCCTAAGAACCCATCATTGACCTAGGCATACCTATTTTATCCTAGCAAGGACAGCGACCAAGTAGTTGACTATAAGTGCTGCCAGGCTCATAGTCAAGTCTCCGATCCACTGGCATTGGGCTTAACATTTAGTATCAAAGCAGATAAGTAGTTATTTGTGTGGGAACTAAGCCACACCACCTAGTTGGTCTAAGATTTGATCCATAAGTATGGGTCCAACAGGGATGCTTGGGCCTAAGAGGGGATGACTATGACACTCTGATCCTTCATGAGATTTTGATAATAAGTCTGAATAATATATAAAGATAGGCCTAAGTATCTATTATCAACTTAAGATATCTATTTTGGCCTAACGAGAATGGCTACCAAGTTGTTGGCAGTAGGTGCTACCAAACCTATAGTTACATCTGCAGGCTCGTCGGCGTGGGGTGTGACACAATATATATCTCACTGTCCCTTTTAACTATGATTTTAGGGGAATTTAAATCTAGCTAAGATTGGAAGGCTTAGTATGAGTTGCCTCTATTGAGATGCTTTTGTATTGTATTAGTACTGTGTCAAAACTTAATATACTTTTATTCTTTGGATAATTACTTTACTTTTGTTGGAGATATGTGTATAAACTTTGTGAGTTAATTTGTAATGGATTTATCAAGCTTGACTATTAAGCTTTGAGATTTATATTATATATTTTCAATATAAAGATCACCTCTCTTTAGGATGGGGCGACATCCCTGACCTATTTGGGTTATTTAGGTAATTAGGGTCTCACATGGTTGTAATGATGGAGGAGGTAATGAAGATGGGATGAACTTCCACCTTTGGAGGAGTAATTCTAATGATGATGACAATGGTTATGGATTCAATGGAGTCAATATTGATGGTGGAGAGGATAAGTGTTATTTTTGAAAAATAAATTTCTTAAAAGCTCTTATTTCCTTTTCCCTTGGAATTTCTAAATGAAAATAAGAAATTATTTCCTTTTCTATCGTAAATTCCTCGACCATATTCAATATAAAACACTGCACCATTTTTGTTTTTTAAAAAAATTCCTTCATAATATAAGATTTCTCTTCTTTTATGTTCTTCTTAAAACTCACAAACTAACCTTCAAGGTCTTTAAAGATATGAGCTCTAAATAGTAAATTGAAATATTTTGTTACTTAATAGACTTTTTTTTTAAAAAAAAAGGGCAAATAAAAACTATCATATCTTTGCTCTATTTTACCGAAAATTATGATTAAAACTCTTGATTCCTCTAACCCAACCAAGGAGTCCACCCTCTCTTCAAGAAGCTTTGTCGAATAAGCTTGTCCAAGCTGATTCTTTTGCAAACCCACATTCTATTCCAATTTAAATTGCACAAATTATAAGTAAAGGGATTCAATTGATTCTCATTTTTTTTCTTCTTTTAATCCATTTCATTAGATTGATCATCAGTGAATGATTTGCTTACTAGAAACAAAGGCTAATCATTAATTTGTGCACAAGCAGTTAATTTGATTATAAAGTTCACTCAAACCAATGGTTTCCTAAAATATCAGGATGTGAGTCCCGTGATTTATCAAAATTGTTTAGCTAAGTCTTTTCCTGGCAAAATTGAGCATGACCTTTTCCTTAGTAAATGATTTTTGCTTAAAAACAATGTACTTCCAAGATTGAGTATATGCCTGGTATGACTTTAATTATTAAGCGATGCTCATTCATGAATTCCTTGATGGCATAAACGTTACATTCTGGTAAAAAAAACAAAAAAGTAATATTTTGTTTATTTTAACTCTAATTGCTTTAAAATTAATCCATGCATAACATGAAAAGCTTAAAAGTCTTTTATGCCCAATGGACCTTAGAAAATGGTCACAAAAAATATGACAAGAATTTAGAAAATAATATTTTGACCCCAAAATTGTTTTCTTGATCGCCTCTTGGGGAATGTAGTATTGGAACTAGTCTTGTGAGCCACAGAAGATGTTGAGTACTAAGCAAGGGTTTTTTCTCGTTGTACTAGCTCATGTTAGAGATAAATGAAACCAAGTAACTTGACCTAGTTATAGGATTCTTCTTACTCCAAGTAGGGTGATAGTATATTGGAATTAGTCATACCCCTGGCTAGCACTATCCCAATGCTTCAGCAACTGATTTCATTGCACAAAACATTCACTTATCTTTATGTGCCAATTGGTGGCCCATGGGTAGGACACTCAATTTGTAATTAACCCTTGTCAACCTCGTTGTAAGGGGAGTACATGAAGGGGAATTCGTACTACTGCAAGTGTAAAGAGCTAGCTTTCCAACCTCGTTGTGATCAGAATCCAAGCCATCACGAAGCTTAAATTCAACAAGGGGGAGACATCAAACCACCGAATATTTAAGGACTAATGACAAGCGTTAGGCTCAAGAAAATGCATGAGGGGCTTCAAGAATTTATGAAGGTAAGGATGGCACATTTGAAAAGAAATGAACCTCATATGGCATTTAAAGGAATTCAGGACCAATTGTTCATGTCCATTCATGTTTTATTTGCAAACAAAGAGCTGAGGAACCAACACAGTGAAGAACCGGCACCTGATAAGTTTTCCAACCCGAGTCAGCTCCATTCTGGAAAAAACAAGGAAAGCAAAACATAATATAACCGGCGTCGGCTGAAGAGCCTAGGAGTGGCATTGGATACATATAGGAATTTGGATGTTAGTTTAGTAGATTTTAATCGGTGTGTGAAACCCCAGTCAAAACCAACCTTAGAGTAATGGGGTTAGGGTGCATATCATATTTATTACATGTTTAAATATATTTTTATATGATTTTCTAGTGCTTTGGATTTGAGTTTTATTGTCTCGAAGGCTTGGTTTTGAGTATTACTTTAGAAGGGCAAAATGGTAATTTTTGCTTGAGGTGGAAAAAGGGAGATAGCTTGAGGATTGAATAGGAAAATATTTTTAGAGGGAAAATAAGAACAAGAGTTGTTGTGGTTTAGTGGTTAGAGCCTTAGAATTAATTCCTGAGGTCTTGGGTTCAAATTCCATCTTAGGAGCTTTAGCTTGGTTAAATTTTATTTTTGCTTCGGAAGTATTATTTTCGGCCTTATGTGCTGGGAGTAGGGTAGAAATGTTGTCCTAAGAAAGACATGATAGGAGTATACTAATCCTATTCTTTTTCCCTACACAAAATTCCTATGGGGAATTCATTTCCTCTTGATCCTTAATTTTTCCTATTTCTCAATTCATTAGCTTGTTCAAATTGTTCAAGCCAATTTTATTCTAGAAAAAATTCCAGTAATATGTTGTGGCTTTGAAGGTTCAAAATGTCATAGTAAGAGACATCTTATGGACCGAAACCATAGAAGAGGGGGAAAGGATTTCAAGTGAATTAAACTCCTTAGTGAACTTTCTAAAAACTTCACTCTAGCTAAGTTCATTTTCCTTCATGCATGAACTGAAATTTTCCCAGCTTTGTGTGCCTTCAAGGTGTCAAAATTCTTAGTCATTATTCCCTCCCAAATGCTGCCAGAAAATGGCCCTTTTGATCAACTTAGAACTTGTATTTTTCTGGCCATTTTCGGACTGCACAAAGGTGGTGCAAAATCAGAAAAAATCCTGGGCGAATTCATAGCTTTGGAGGTCCGAAACCAAGCTGTTTTCTTCCAAGTTTTGCTCAGCTCCTTAGCCACATTTTTTCTCCATAAAGAAGGCTGGAAACCAGCCTTGAAAGCCCCTAAAATTTCCCTTCAAACTCCCTGCAAGTTGATAGGAAGGTGGCAGTCGAAGGCTGCCCAGAAAATTCCAGCCTTGCGAAATCCTGTGCAGGAAAATTTTCCAGCCTTGGTTCCTAATTCATCCTTAGCCGAAACTCCATCCTTCTTCTGCACAAACCACCCTTAAACCTTCAGTAACTGAACTCCTTTATCCTCCTCAAGCTTCTGCACGAAAATCCAGTCACGATTGCCTAAAAGATTTCGAAAAAAATTCTGCAAACATGATCTGATTTGGATACCAAAATTCCAGCCACCATGATTTAACAACTTTCCATAAAATATACCCCAAACAACCAGACCTTCCTTTCACCATTACACTCAGTATTTTTAGCCACCCTTAGCCTCCCTCAACCAGCATCCATCTAGCCAAAACACTGCCCAGCAATTCGGCCTTGGCAGACTTCCAAAAGCTCTCCCATGACCAAAGATATTCCTAAATATTTAGTTTCCAAATTTGCTACCCAAAAATATTCTTCAAGGATTTCAACAACTAGCCTTTCATTTTCCCTTGTAAACCAAAAAATCAGCTACCAAAACCCTTCAAGCAGTCGGCCAACCCTAATCTTTACAGAATTTCAGCAGCCTCCAATCCCAAAAGCTCTCTACTTTCTTCGACATCAAGAACACACAACATACCAAGAACACATACTCCTTCCTTTCACCTAATACCCCTCCAAATCACTTCAAAATACTTCTAAAATATCCAGATTGAATCTACTCACTGCTGTGAGTCCATCAACACCATTCTTAACATCAAACTCCAAAAACCAACTTGTTATTTTGGATAAAAAACCAGAAATTTTGTGAAGACTCAAGAACACCTTCAAGGTAGGTTTGTTCTAACAACTTCATCTTCTCCAATCTTGATCTATAATGAATATATATATATGAATAAACATGCTAATGCCCCCCCCTCTCTCTCTCTCTCTCTCATAGCCGAATCTCTCTCCTCTTGGCCGAATGGCTTCTTCTCCAATGACCATGCTTTCTCCACCTTCCTTGGACGGATTTAGGCATCTAGGGGTTGACAACCATTCGAAACTCCTTCAAGATATTCAGCAATCATGTAAACCTTTTTAACCCTTCTTTTAAATTCTAGATTCATGTCTCTAGGATGATGTTGGTAGAAGATGAATCATGAAAAGGGTTGAGTATATATTGTTGTGATGAGTTGAGATTGAAGCATGAATATATGTGTGAATATGTTGGAGATGTGATTTATGCATGGATGGGTTATCTTGGTTGATTGTAAGATGTTTTGAGGTTTAATGCATGTCCCCATGTCATAGGTAGCATTTGTGATCAAGTATGCTAGAGATTATGTCACCTTTGGTGAATAGGATTTGTATTCATGTTGGATAATGGAAGCCATGATCATATTTATGCTAGTAGGGGTTAGATCATGTCTTGATAAATTTGGATCTATGCTTGTATGGATGATTTGGATGATTTGATGAATTGAAGGAATGTACATGTTCATGGTTGTGGTTAGCCATAGAAGTATGATCATGATCTAGTTGTCCCTACGTTAATTTTTATTTCAAGAATAAAATATTTCATAATATGATTTTGCTAGTAATTTCGAGGGAAAAAAAAAACCCTAGGAGGAGTAGATTTGGATTATTATATATAATAAGGATATTTTAGTCAAATAAATAATAGCTTTTGCTAGAAAAATAAAAAATATATATATAGATATTATATAAAATAATTAAATCAACTAAAACCTTTTATGGAAATAATCATAATTAGTAAAATATTTATTACTAAAAATTTAATTATTATCTTTAATCAAAATCCATTAAAAATTTATTTGTTAATTTTCAAGCAAGACTCATTAATTTTATTTTCAACTAACTTTAGTTATCAATTATTTTCTAACAACTAATTATTAATAAATCATTATTTTACCAAATACCACCTAGGACTCTTTATCAAGTAAATTCTAAATTTTTCTTAGCAAGATTTAAACCATCAACTTATTAGTACTTGCTTCTCAAAACATTAATTATTTTAAATATCAAATTAGGGTTAGCTTATAAACCTATTTATTTATTGTTTGGCCTTAAAGCTTGGGACACTAGGATCATGATGGTAGTGAGTTGAGTTGTTTTAAATTGAGAAAGTGAATTTTGGCTTGAGTTTGATTTTGGTTTGCATTTGCCCATGCGGGGTTAGGTCAGCTGTTGGAGGCCTTATATTGTTAGCAAGGATCAGGTAAGCTCCTGCATAAAACCTGATTGATGAAACATGGTTATTATGGCAAGCTAAATGAAGAGTGCATGGACACTCAGTTTTGCAAGGGCAATTGAGGATTAATTTCTTTCCTATTTCAGACAAACAATTTATTTGAAAATTAATAAGAAGATTTACTCAATCTCAAAACTCTTTCCAAAACTGATTTTGACAAAGACTTTGGGAATCCTTAATTGCCATTTTCATGTGGAATAGTGTTTTGTTCATTTTATCCCAAGAGGGAAATGTCGTTGAGTACTCAATAAGGGTGGACTACTAGGGCTAGTCTTTGAGGGGTTTGGGTAAGTCTCTCAGTCGGTGGCCACCTCTGAGGGGTGAGTCCTTCCTGGATAGGATGTCAGTCCAGTAAGTCGTGCCGGTCCGAGCTAGCAGTGTTCTCTTTCAGTCAAGTGACTGTGTGTTGCCAGAATGGACACCCGATTTTTGTTTGCGTCTAGAGAAGGAGGAGTATCTTGCCCAGTAGGCCGATCACCTACTTTTGTCAGTCGCACAAAGTGTGGCATTCTGATCGGCGGTATGCACAAAGTGCGGCATGCTGACTATGTGGTTATGGGGCCCAACGTGTGGTAACCCATGATCATTTCTTTTGAGTGGTTGAATTTTTTGATTATTTATCGTTGGAAAAGCCAAAACACCACTCTTGCTTTTGACTAATGTTTATTGCTTACTAGTGATCTCTTATAAAGAATTTTATACTTTGCATTCATGAACTGTTTTCTCCCAACACTTAAGCACACACGGACTTACTGAGATTTCTGTCTCACCACCATTTTTACCATGATTTCAAGTCGATCCTGCTGTGGGGATGAGTAGCTTGATATTGCCTGCTTTGGAAGATTTTCTGATAATTTATTTTGTGTAATGTTTTGGGGAGATGAGAGTGGATAAATTTTATTCTGGATTTGTTTTTGGTATTCTTGGATTTATTTCTGGGATGAAATAAATTTTAAGTTCAAGTATCATTTTTATTCCGCTATTTTAGTTGTGTGACCTAGTTATAAAGACCCCTTGTCCTTTGGACAGGGCGACATCCCCGGCCCTGGCAGGCCTAGGTAGCGGGGTGTTACACGGTGCCACTGCGGTTATGGAACCAGTATTGGTTGACTTCAGGATTTTCTCAATTCAACTAATTTTCTCTATGTAATAGCTTAGTTAACTTACATTTTAACTTTCATGACTTTTATGTTGCTTTTAGCTTATTTTTTGCATCTAAATGTTGAGATTTAATCTCAATTACAATAGGTTAATATATACATGTTATAATTGTAACATCCCATCTTTTTACTTTTGATTGGCTACTATTTGTAGTAGGATGAGAACTTGTATCAATGTCTAGAACAAAAGTTGATCGGTGTAATGAGACGAATATTTAGGTGTAATAATATTTAGTCGGGACCTGGATGTAATTATTGGATTTGTTCAACCCATACCTTAAATTTTTGGAAGGCTATTATTATTAACAAAATAAGAATTTAAGGTTACTCTGAAAAGAGAAATTGGTCAATGAGATGGAACACCCATTTTGGTGTGAATTATGCTATCGGGGGTATCAGGGGCATTTTTGTCTTTTTGATTGCGCCCGCGACTTTGACTGTAAATTTGACCAAGTAGAAAAGGAATTGAAGAATTTGAGTGTTGCCAATGGATTCAGTGGAATTTTTTAATTTGAATGGTGAAATAAAATATTTTTTTTTCATGGACCCGATTCTGGTTATTTCTGCAGAAAATAGAAAATCGCGGTTAAAAATGGACGTGTTGTATTGTGTGAATGGTGGATGAAAACAAGTGTTGAAATACCATTAGGGAGTGAAATATTTGTGGGATTATTAAATTGCGAAAGCTTATTCAATAAGCTTAAAGCATTATCTATTTGAATTAAATCCACCAATACGAATTTAGCTTTAATGTGGATAGCCCACAATGTAAATAATGTTGGTTGAATTTGGGCACTAGAATGGCAGTGGAAGGGATATAAAATAGCCAGAAATTTGTCCAAGAGAAGAACAAAAGGAAGAGGGAAATAAAAGGAAAGAAAAGCTAGGGAAAAATAAGGAGAAAAAGGAAAATGAGAGAGAAATAAAGAAGTGTGTGTTCTTGGAGCAAAATCAAGCCAAGAGATCCCACATACAATGTAAAATTCTATGCTTCAAGAATTAAAGTTGTAGAATTTGTTACGGTGATCATTTTGATGTGAATTTTAACATAAACACATGACTTTCATGTATTGGTTTCGGATCAAAGTTAGGGTTTGTAAGCTTTTGTGTATGAACTTTGTATATGCTTGTATATGTGCCGACTGCCTATGGGCCTTTGAATGATGTTTTGTGTGAGAAGGAAGTGAATAATTATGGTAGTTTGAAGGCTTATTTTTTGCTAAAGAGGTGATGGTCAAAGTAAAGTAAAAATAGAATTTACTTGGATGGGAAAATTGATTAAACTAGCTTTTGATTAGAAGAAATGAATTTGTGTTGAATAAGTGTGACTTATGCGAGCTACTGGAAATCTGAAAATTTAGAATTAAAGATGATTTGAAGGAGAATTGAATGAGTTAACTGTTCCAAGGTGTTAAAGACTAAAGGAGAACAAAGGAAAACATGAATAGCGAAATTGAGGTAAAACTACTGGGGCTGTTTTTACCTAGTACTATACCTCAAGAAGTGAATTCTGGAGAGATCTTATACAGAATTAAAGTTAATATTATTATGGTCATTTTGGTATATCATAAAGCTAAAATGGAGTTGTGGATTGATAGTTCTATTCGAAAAAAAATCATGTGTCAAAGCAGCAAAATTTCAGAATTTTGCTTCAAACATGGACGAATTTAAGGATGATTAATTGTGTGATTTTGAATGAAATAATTGGATAAATATGAAGTGAATCCCTTGTTTATGAAGGGAGAAAGGATGTGGAAAAATAAAAACGAAAGAATCGAAAAAACGACGAAAAAATAACGTGAGCAAAAATTGAACGTTTTCGTAACCGTCGGCCCCCATCGGCTAACCGTTGGCTAAACGTCGGTTAGACATCGGCTACCCGTCAGCCACATCAGCCAACCGTCGGCTATTTTTCGACCGAACACGATTTGACCCGAAAACGATATTTGGGGTAGTTTTAGAGATAAACGGCCAGTGGACAACAAAAACGATGGAGACGGTGATTAAACGGCTGTGAACGAAAATGGTTCCTTAGGACACGAGGTAAGTCCCTTTGATTTCTAAAACCTTTTGAAAGCTAGTGTGTTTTGTTTCTCCATGGAATTTTATATTTTATACGATTTTGGAAATCACTGAATATGTTTAAGGTTTCTCTGAGCAAGATTTGTTTTTATGCCATTTTTGGCTTGAATGAATTTCATAGTTGGCTTGGAAACCTTAATTGATGACTAAAACATGAATTTTGTCCTTTTGGATTAAGTACTTGGAATTTTAAAAAAATGGTGATTTTTGGAATCGGGTATTCATAAATTAACTGGAATACCCTTATTGGAACATTTTATGGAAATGTGTTGGAAACTATGAATTTAATCATCTTTTTAGATTAGAATTCTAGATTTCTTGAAATGAGTTCCATTTGGAATCGGGTATTTGGAAAATGATCTAAATGTCCTTATTGGAATGTTTTATGGAAACCTTTGAAATCAAGTATTCGGTAAATGACTGAAATATCCTTATTAGAAGTCTTGTGAATATTTTTTCCAATTGGGTAATGGTAAGATGACTTGAATACCCTCAAAAAGTCTTTTGGAATTCGGCATGGGTAAAATGACCTGAATGCCCTTGAAAAGTAACCTATCTAGTTTTGAGGATTTTCTTACTCCAAACAGGGTGATAGAACATTGAGATAAGTCATCCTTGCTAGCCGTTTAGCACCTGGCAATTGCCGTGTCTATAGGCACTTCTTATTTTGAGTCATTCGCTGGATGCCAGGTAGGGACACTCGGTGCGTTTGACTCCTTACCACCTCAATGATGATTGACGTCAGGATTGGGACCCTTGACTTATAGTGGCAAGTAAAAGATTATGTGCTCTGGTATACTAGGTATGCTATGGTATACCTGAGCAAAAGTATGCTACCGTGTACTTATTCTGGCAATGCATGGTTAAGTACTGGAGGCTGTGATCTCAGTACAATGATACGTGGTGCTGAAGGTAAGGATTGCAGGACTAGCATACAAACCGACTTTCTGTTAGAGAAGTGCCAGTGATTTGAAAAATGGGGTAATGATTTGAAAGTAAAATACAATTTTCCAAAAAAGTTTGAGCTTTGATTAAACTCTTCTTTAGAGAGTTTTGGAATTATTTCTAGTAAACAAACTCTTCTTATGTACCCTATTCTTTCGTAAAGCACTAGCACACATGGGGCTCACTAAGTGATTCATCACTCACGTATCTTTTGTAGGATCCAAAGTTGAGTGGACCTACGGATACAAGGACGATACCACAGAGTCGACAGTTTAGGTCTGGATAGCTTTCCTTTGGATTTTGTACTGTATTCTATTGTCGATAGGAATGACATGTATGAAATTCTCTGATATATGTGTATGTGTGGCCATCAGTGTGGGATATTGTTGAGTCTGGACTTTGTATATGTATTTACTTTGTTGTTTCTGTTATAAATACCCCTTGTCTAGAAAACTGGACGAGATGACACCCATTATTGATATGCTTCTGCCATTGTCTTTAGTAGGGATGTTACAATAACACTTTTATATCAACATTGAGATATAATTTAAGATCAAAGTTCATCTTTGAGAAGTGATTCCTCTGGCTTCTTCCATCAAATATCAAACCAATTTTTATGTTTAGTCCTATCTAAGTTCAAGTCTTTAAACCCTTGAGGATAATTCTGGTTGTAGCTCATGCTAAGGTCTTGGTTCCTTGTTATTCCAATATTGTAATTTGGCTTCAAATTGAGTGACTAGATCACTCTATTATAAGGGTTCTTGAATCAATCTTAATTTTAGTGTTCTTGATATTGATCTAGTAGATCTAATTCTAATAGTTTTGAGGTTCTAACTTCCTAGTTGTCTTAGGATTGCAAGCTTTGGGTTAGGTATTTTCTCTGCTCCTCTTTTTGTTCACCAAAATCCCTTATTTGTTCTTACAAATATTGATCAAGTTTTCCTTTGATTAAACCACGAAATTCACTTGATAACTATCCCCTAAGTGCCAAATCAAATTTGGTATTAGAGCTTTCGAAAGTGTTGATTGTTATCAATACTTGCTAATCAAGAAAGTTGCATGCAAAAAAGGCTTAAAAATAGAGTAATCCCGTAACTCAATTTGTGGCTTCAAAATGGTCATCAAAAAACATATTTCTCTCATAAATTACTTAAGAAAATTTATATATATCATGTATATGACTTTAGGGAAAGAAAAATTCATGTTTATTGTGGTTGATTGTGACTCAATTTGATAAAAAAAAAATATATTTATGAGATACCCTGAATTTCGAAAATTAGTCCTTATGTGTTTTATGAAAGTCTTGTTGATGAGTATTAGTTGAATTTTCTTGATTGTGGGAATCCTTGTACTTGCTACTCTAATCCATTGAAGAAATTATGCTTCAAGCATGCTTCCTTTATGAAATTCTATGAACAATTGGATTGACCAAGTTGATCAAATGTTTCCTGTTCATTGATGCTATCTTAAACTAATTGAATTGTGTCAAGCACTCTAATTTCGTTGGACTCTTTTTTTCTTGGGTAAATCTTGTTTGTTTGACTCTTAAGAGCTCTTTTAATTGTTGAAAATTGGACTTGCTTTACTTTACTTGTCTTGTGATCATATATTTGTTTACTATTTCTTGTTGCATTCCTTGACTTTTGTTGGCCTCAACTAAGACCACCTACTTAATTATCTTTGGGGGTTCTATTGGCTTGAACTAATAGGATTACTTACCTAATTATGTAGGAAGATTTTTGGAAAGAATGTTGGAAGAAAATTGAGGGTTGGGAAAGAAGCACGAGGGTGAGACTACTTTAACAAAAGCATTGGGAAGAGTTAAACACGAGGGTTGTGTGATCATTGCTTGAGTGAAGCATGTGAATGAGTGATTTGTGAGGATTTTTTTCATTCCTAGGTGTTACTACTTGAAATCTTTTGTAGTTACCAAATAAATAGTTTAATAGGGATCTAATGATGTGAGGACGTTTCAAGAGAGTCTCCAAGAGAATATGAGAACAATACAGAAAGGGTTTGAAAATTTGCAATGGGGGTTACTCAATCTACAATCTAATCAAGGTCAAGCATCAACAGTTGCTCAAAGGAGGGGCTAAAGACCAAATGATAGTCCTAGGGTGAGAGATGAATATCAAACCACTCATCTACTATATGAACAACAAGATAAGACATGGGATGAGCATTCCTTGTGAGGGTATCAATAAGCACCCATAAGAAAAAGGGGGAGGCAAGGTATGAGAAGAGGAAAATGAAGAATAAATAGGAGACATGATGGGAATAGTTTGAAATGTTTGGAAAGGGACTTTGAGAGAGTGTAAGATTGGGATACGGAAGAATTTGAAGAGGACCATGGGTATTAAAATAGGGGATTTGGAAATAGAAGTGGTAGAAGATAGGAAAATGATAAAGAAAGGGAGATAAAGAGCATAAAAATGAATGTGCCATTATTCCTTGGAAAAAGTGATTCAGAATTATACTTTGAGTGGGAAAAGAATATGAAAATCTTGTTTGAATACTATCGATATAGTAAAAGGACAAGGGTGAAGTTGGTTATCTCTAGTTTCTTCGAGTATACCTTAGTACAGTGGGATCAAATATCTACTAAAAAAAAGAGAACAAGGGATCAATTGGTTATTACTTAGGAGTTGATAAATAACCTAATGAGGAATATGTTCGTTCATTTTCGCTATTACAATGAGTTGAATCAAAGGTTGCAAGTGTTAAGGCAAGGGAACAACAATGTTGAAGAATATCATAAGGAGATGGAGATCACCGTAACAGCCAACATAAATGAAGATCCAAGAGCTACTATTTCATGATTCTTAAGTGGTTTGCATAGGAACACTACAAATGTGTGGATTTGTATTCAAATAACACTCTAGATGAGAATGTTCATATGGCAATTAAGGTTGAAAAATAAGTAAAGTAGAGATCATTTGTGAAATCTACCAACTTTTACACTAGTACCACAAGTAAACCAGCTCCAAGGAAGGAAGAGATTCATAAACACCACCAAGGGAAGTGAACAAACTAAGAAAGGGTTGGAGCAAAGAAAAAAGGAAGGTTTAAGAGAGACCTAAAATAAATCGAGATATCAAATGTTTCAAGTGTCTTGGCTATGGACACACCGCCCATGAATGTCCAAGAAGGATGAGTATGTACACCAAAAACTTTTGGGAAGTTTCAACTGAAGAAGAGGATGAAGGGGATAAAAAGTGTGAAGATCAAGAGGAGGAAGAAAATGATAGAACAAGTGACGATGAAGTAGTCGTGGAACAAAAATTTTCATTGCTAGGTGTTGCTAGAAGGTCTTTGAGTTCCCAAGCCATTGAAGAAATCGAACACCAACAAAGGGAAAATATTTTTTACACAAGATGTTTGGTCAACAACATGTCTTGTAGTGTTATAGTTGATAGTGGGAGTTGCACCAATGTTATTAGTGCTGGCTTAGTAGAAGATTTGGGATTGGAAACAAAGAAGCACCCAAAGCCCTATAGATTCCATTAGTTGAATGATAGTGAGGAGTTGAGGGTGAAAAAATAACTGCTAGTTTTATTTAATATATGGCATTACAAATAGAAGGTGTTGTGTGATATGGTACCCATGCAAGCGGGACATCTACTTCTAGGAAGTTCTTGGCAATATAATAAGCATGTAAAATATGACGAGAAAAGGAATACCTTTGTAGTGTATAAGGAGTGAGTGAAGTATACGTTACTTCTATTAACTCCAAGTGAGGTTAACAATAATCAAAAGATTATAAGGGAACAGGGAAAGAATAAGAGCATGGAGAGTAAAAAATAAAAGCAAGAAAGGGAGAGAAGAACTTGAGAAAAAGGAAAAGATATAAGAGCAAAATTAGAGGGGCAAAAACCTCTCCTCATCAAAGACAAGAGTGAAAAAAATAGAGTGGAGGGAAAGAAGAATAAATTTCTTTGCTAAATAGAGTGAAATTGTATAGGCTGTTGAAGCAAAAGAATCCGTTTTACTTATTTTGTTCAAAGGGGCATTTTCTACTACTAATGACACTTTTTCTACTAATGAATTATTTTCTTCTTTGCCTTAAGCAATTGCAGCTATCATTCAAGAGTTTGAAGATGTCTTTCTAAAAAAGACACAAGTAGGTTTACCACTACTAAGGGGAATAGAACACTAAATTGACTTTGTTCTGGAGATATCATTCGAAACCGGCCAGCTTATAGTATCAATCTGGACGAGACAAAAGAACTTCAATGACAAGTGGAATAGTTGCTAGCAAAGCGACATGTTATAGAGAGCTTAAATACCTATGCAGTTCTAGTGTTGTTGGTCCCCAAGAAGGATAGCACATGGAGAATGTGCATTGATTGTAGGGCAATCAACAACATCAAGGTAAAATATCGTACTATATTACAAAACATGATGATTTACTTGATGAGCTTTATGGTGCTTGTGTGTTTTCTAAAATTGATCTTAAATTGGGTTAGCATCAAATAAGAATAAGAGAGGGTGATGAATGGAAAATCTCTTTGAAAATAAAACAAGGATTATATGAATGGCTTGTTATGCTCTTTGGTCTGTCCAATGCTCCAAGTACTTTTATGCATTTGATGCACAATGTGTTGAAAGAATTCATTGGCAAGTATATGGTTATCTACTTTAATGATATTTTAATCTATAGTAAGTCATTTAAGGATCATTTAGGGTATCTTAAAAGTGTTGTTGTAGATCTTCGTAGGGAAAAACATTATGCTACCTTTGACTAATATTATTTTTGTTTGGAAAAGATCACATTTCTTAGTTAAATAGTAAGTTCACAAGGAATTGAAGTGGATGAGGAGAAAATGATAGCTATTCAAGAATTGTCAACCCCAACCACTATAACCGAAGTTATGAGTTTTCATGGTCTTGCTATTTTCTATTTGAGGTTTATTAGAAACTTTAGCACCAAAGCCACTCCCTTAACTGAAATTGTTAAGAAATCTACTGGGTTTAAATGGGAGGAAAACTAAGAAAAATACTTCACTACCCTTAACGAGAGGATAAGCCAAGTTCCACTACATTCATTATCAAACTTTGAGAGAGCCTTTGAGGTGGAATGTGATGTGAGTGGAGTGGGCATAGGAGCCATGCCTATTTTAGCGAGAAACTCTATAGGGCAACATTTAATTATTCAACCCATGACAAAGAACTCTATGCCCTTGTGAGAACTTTAAACTATTAGCAACATTACCTTCTTACTAAAGAGTTTGTCATCCACACCATCCATGAATCCCTCAAACACCTTAAGAGGTAGCATAAATTGAACAAATGACAAACATGATGGTTAGAATTCATAGCAGCTTTTTCATATATCATTAAGTACAAGAAAGGTAAGAAAAATGTCGTGGCAGATGCACTCTCACAAAGGTATGCTTTGCTTAACTATTTGGATACTAGGCTGCTTGGTTTTACATTGTTGAAAGACTTGTATACAAATGATGAGGATTTTGGTCCCATATTTCTTGCTTGTGAAAAGGGTGCCTTTGAGAAATTTTATAGGCATGAGAGATTGTTGTTTAAAGAAAGATAGCTTTGTGTGCCTATGAGTTTAATTATGTTGTTACTAGTCAAGGAAACATATAAGGGAGTGTTAATGGGACACTTTGGTATAGCCAAAACCCGTGGTATTTTTCAAGAACAATTCTTTCAGCCTAAGATGAAAATGGATGTTGAAAAGCATTGTGGACAATGTATCACTTGTAAGAAAGCTAAGTCTACTTCCCTATCTCATGGACTATATACCCCTTTAACCATTCTTCTTGCACCTTGGGTTGATATCTCTATGGACTTTATTTTAGGTTTACCAAGAACCCATTATGAAAAGAACTCAATATTTGTTATGGTATACTATTTTTTCTAAGATGGCACATTTTATATCTTTATCAAAAACTAATTATGCGTCTTACATTGCAATTTTATTTTTCAAGGAAATAGTGAGATTGCATAGAATTCCAATGACCATTGTCTCCGATAGGTATTCTAAATTTTGTAGTCATTTTTGGCATGTTTTATGGTGTAAACTTGGTACTAATCTTTTGTTTTCCACAACTTGTCACCTACAAACAGATGGCCAAACAGATGTGGTGAATAGGCCACTGACATAACTTCTAAGAGTAATCATTGAAAAGAACTTGATGACTTGGGAGGATTGCCTACCTCATATTGAATTTACTTACAACCGTTTCATACATTCCACAACCTTGCATTCTCCTTTTGAAGTGGTCTATATTTTAAATCTATTGGCACATTTAGATTTGTTGCCTTTGCCAAAAGGTAATTAAGTAGGCGATGAAGGAGAAAAGAGGGCCGATATTATCAAAGAACTCTATGCAAAGATTAAGGCCAACATTATAAAGAAGAATGAAGAACTTATTTTGAAGCGATATAAAGGATGTAAGAAACTACAATTCAACCCAGAGATTTGGTTTGGGTTCATTTTCACAAAGAAATATTTCCAATGCAATGGAGGTCAAAACTTGATCCTAGAGGACATGGACCTTTTCAAGTGCTTGCAAAATATGCTTATAAACATGACTTTCCCAGTGATTTTATTATTAGTGCTACCTTTCATGTTAGTGATTTATCACCTTTTGATGTAGGCATTGAACATTATGATTTGAGGATGAATCCAATTCAAGAAGGGAAAATGATGAGAATCCATCCCATCGTGATGCTTTAATATAAGAAAAGGAAGACATCAAACCACTAAACATTCAAGGACCATTGTTAAGGGCTAGGCTTAAGAAATTCTATGAGGGACTTCAAGAATTTAAGAAGGCAAGTTTAACACATTTGAAATGGAACAAACCTCATATGGCATTTGTAAGAACTCAGGACTAAGTATTGACACCGTGAAGAACTGGTGCCTGATGAGAGTTCCGACCTAATGTCGGCACCATTCTGGACAAAACAAGGGAAGCAAGATAGAAACTAACTAGCATTGGCTGAAGGGCTTAGAACCGACGCCGGCTATACACGGGAATTCAGTTGTTCGTTCAGCAGATTTGGACCGGCGCCGACTGCGATCATTGAACCAGTGTTGGCTTACTTTGGGATTTCTTGGATTCAATTGATTTTCTCTATATAATAGCTTAGTTGACTTACATTTTAATTTTCATGACTTCGAAGTTATTTTTAGCTTATTTTTGCATCTAAACGCTGAGATTTAATCTTAATTACAATAGGTTAATTGAATGCCTATATATATCATGTTATAACACTTTATATCAACACTGAGATATAATTTAATATTAAAGTTCATCTTTGAGAGGTGATTCCTCTGGGTTCTTCCCTCAAATATCAAACCAATGGATGGGAATCAATCTGACCACGGGGATCGAGCTCAAGAAATGGGGGATGAAGAAATCGAAATAAAGCCTAGTTTGCTCGGTCCGTTGATGATATCCCATTTCAAACAATTCCAACATAATCTTCAAGCATATCTACAAGCTGATTTCAAGTAGGATAGTATATGGACATTGCCGGAAGAGGATCGAGAATGGACCATACTGCTGGTCAATGAAGAACATCAACCAGAAGCAGTTCACGAAGAAACGTCGCCCAGAATGGACCTGAAGCCGGCCTTACTAGACTGACCCGGCACTGCTTGAGTACTAGAAAGTGTCACATTTTCATTTCGACTTTTGACGCGCGTACTGTTCCAACAAAATATACCCGACGTTGCCCCTAGGAGATCTACCCGGTGTTGGCTATGTACTGGAAAAGCCTCATTTTTTTTATTTCAACTTTTTGTGAACAAGAACTGTTCCTCCAGATTATACCTGGCGCCACCCATAGGAGACCTACCTAGCGCCAGTCCTGCTCTGGATCCGAACCCCTGACATTTATTAGTTATTTTAGGGTAATTCTATAATGTTTTTAAGTGTTTTAGGTCAGGAACAGAGTAGCATTATATAATGCTTGTATTGTAAGAACAAGAACAACATTATTACAAATTTTATCAAGAAAGAAGCATTCAACTTGAAGGCTTGAAACAATGGAGAGATTCTTTGTTTAACTTCAATCCAAGACCAATTTAAGGGCTTAGTCCACCCTTAAGTAAGTGTCTATAAACTCAAAAAATAATTCAACTAGGAAATCAACAAGGATTCTTCTTGTATGCCATTTAGGGTTCTTCTTGTTTATTGTTTAAATGCCTACAATTCCCTATCATTTTAGTTCTTGATTTCTTACTAAGTCAAGGGTTCTAAGATGTTGTTGTGGTAGACCTTTCCTACTAAATTTGGGATTCTAAAGGCTAGTTCTTTTAGGGTTCCTTGTTTTGTAGAAAACTGTGCTACTTTATTTCTTTTCTTGATCTCTTTTTTGTTATTTTCTTGTTTGTTTTTACTTGTCTTGAAGTTCTTCTACTTTGTTAAAGTCCAAGTAAAAGCCACTTTAGATCTAGAAAGGCAAGCTCATATCAAAATTTAGTATCAAAGCAGTATAAACTTAGATCTCTATCTTATCTTAGATCTATCAAATCTAAAGTATTGGTTAATCTTGAGATTCTTTAGGGGGAAAAAAAAAGGAACAAGAATGATTTGTTTAAGAAAGATCCTTAGGAATACATTAATTTTTGTTGTTGTGATTATATTACGCTTGTTTGGGAAGAAATTTTCTTGCATAGTTCCATAGAAAAATCTTGCGCATAAGGTGTTTGATAAAAAGTCTCAATGACCATTTACTTTCTAAACACCATATGCTTGATGAAATGTCTCAAAGAAAGAATGTGGCTTGAACAATAGTGTTATTCCTATAACCGTTTCATTGTATTCTTCAAATTGTCTTTTCCTCTATTGTGTGTTGTGAACACCTTGTACTTAACTTGTTTCTTGACCTGTAAGTGTTCACTAAAATTGTCATCCTAAGACCCTTGTGTATTGAAGTATCTTAAGAGCTTATTGGCCAAGGTGAACTAAGCCCTTTGAAGTTGGGGAGGAATTTGGTTGAACAAGTGAGCTATAGAGTGAACAAAAAAGGCAAGAGAGAAAGATTCTTATTGAAAAAGCCAAGGAGTGCAAACACAAGAGTGGAGTGTGAACCCTTAGGGAGTGAGTGAGGAAACCAATT
This sequence comes from Voacanga thouarsii, assembly GCA_026120185.1. Taxonomy (NCBI): domain Eukaryota; kingdom Viridiplantae; phylum Streptophyta; class Magnoliopsida; order Gentianales; family Apocynaceae; genus Voacanga; species Voacanga thouarsii. The sequence continues at coordinate 1,502,672 of JANUWF010001863.1, read as the reverse complement.
TCTATTTTTGTTCTCTTAACTCTTTTTACAGGAACATTAATCTGAACTCCAACAATAACTCAAGGAGAGAAAATGATTGGGCTAAATCTTGGTGGAGCAAATACACCACAAGAGGATCAGGGAGATCTTTGTGAGACCCTCGTTTTATTACAAAGGAGTATGGAGGGCATTTGGAAGGAGATGACCGAACTCCAATCTTAACAAGGCCAAACATCTACCGCTAGTCAAATGAGAGAACAAGAGCAATGGGAATCCTACAATATACCTCCTATGAATACCTAACCTGGAGAAGAATGGGATGAATGCTCAGTTGGTGGACATCAACAGGATCCTATGAGAGAAGGGAGAAACGGGTTGAGAGGAGGTAGAGGAAAAGGCCGAGGGAGATTTGATGAGCATCCTATGAGGGGAGTCAAAAGAAATATTGAGAGAAAATTTGAGTGGGAGGAGGGATACCCAGAGAAAGACTATAGAGAACATTATCGGGGTAATGTGATAAGAGGTAGGAGGAGAAATGAAAATGAGGGAGAACGAGAATTGAAAAACATCAAAATAGAGGTACCACAATTCCAGGGGAAAAGTGATTCCGAGGTATATCTTGAATGGGAAAAGAAGATGGAATTTCTATTTGATTGCCAGGATTGTAATGAGGGGAATAAAGTGAAGTTGGTAGTATTTAGGTTTTCCGACTATACATTGGGATGGTAGGAGCAGGTGTTGACTACTAGAAGGATAATGGAAGAAAATGTCGTTGGGACATGGGAATTCATGAAGAATCTCATAAGGCAAAGATTTGTACCACACCACAACTACAACGATCTATATGAAAGGCTTCAAGTGCTAAGATAGGAGAATAAAAGTTTTGAAGATTATCATAGAGAACATAAGGTGCTAATGATGATGGTAGTTATTAATGAGGATCCACGAGCCACTAAAGCAAGATTTTTACATGAAATAAGCCGGGAGATAGCTAATGTAGTCGAGTTGCATTCATATGAAACCTTGGAAGAAATGGTGTAAATGGCTATGAAGGTAGAAAAACTATTGAAGAGAAGGCCATTTAAGAGGAGAGGAAACCACCCAACTCCACCCCCTAAGGAAGGAGTACCAAGGCTGCCACCTGTAACACCCCGAAGCCTAGGCCCGCCAGGGCCGGGGATGTCGCCCCGTCCAAAGGACAAGGGGTCTTTATAACTAGGTCACACAAATAAAATGGCTGAAATAAATAATACTTTAACCTAAAAAAAATATATTTATTACAACCCAAAATACTCCAAGAGTAAATCCATGAAACTCCAAAAAAAACAAAAATCATAAATAAAATTATCCACTCTCGTCTCCCCGAAGCAATACATAAAATCAAAAGACACATTCTCTTCCAAAGCAGATATTACTAGCCACTCAACTCCACAGCAGGATCATCCTGAAATCATGATAAAAAGGTGATGAGATAGAAATCTCAGTAAGTCCGTGTATACTTTGGGTGTTTAGTGAAAACAGTTCATGGATGCAAAGTGTGAAACTTTAATATGAGAAACATTGGCAAGCAAAAAACATTAGTCAAAAGCAGGAGTGGCGTTTTAGCTTTTCCAGCCCTGCTTAATTAATAAAATCAACCACTCGAAAGAAAGGGATATGGGTTACCACACGTTAGGCCCCATAACCGGTCAGAATGCCGACACTTTGTGCAGACTGACAAAAGTAGGTGATCGGCCTACTGGGCAAGATACTCCTCCTTCTCTATACCCAAACAACAACCGGGTGTCCATTCCGGCAAAACACAGTCACTTGACTGAAAACAAACTGCTAGCTTGGACCGGCACGATTCACTGGACTGACATCTTATCCGGGAAGGACTCACCCCTCAGAGGTGGCCACCTGCTGAGAGACTTACCCTAACCCTTCAAAGACTAGTCCTAGTAGTCCACCCCTATGGAGTACTCAACGACGTTTCCCACTTGGGATAAAATGAACGAAGCATTGCTCTTCATGAAAATAGCAATCTGAGGGTTTCCAAAGTTTTGGGAGAAATCAGTTTTAGAAAGAGTTTTAAGTTTGGAAAATCTGCTCATTAGCTTTTAAAAAATTTAAGTGTTTTATGCATGAGCTTACCTGATTCTTGCTCACAACAACAAGGTCTCGAACAGCTGACCTAACCCCACATGGGTAAATACAAATCTTAATCAATTTCAAGTCACAAACCACTTCCTCAACTTTAAATCAATTCAATTCACTACTACCATTATCCTAGTGTCCCAAGCTTTAAGATAAAATAATAACTAAATAGATTTATAAGCTAAGTTTAATTCGTTATTTAAAATAATTAATAGTTTGGGAAATAAATTCTAATAAGTTGAAAGTTTAAACCTTGTTAGGAAAAATTTAGAGCTTATTTGATCAAGCGTCATAGATGGTACTAGGTAAAATAGTGATTTAATGATAGTTTAGTTGTTAGAAAATATTTGATAGCTAAAACTAGTTAAGATTAAATTTAAAAAGCCTTTCTTGGAAAATATTAAGTATATCCTTAAGGGTTTTGATTTAGTAAATATTTTACTAATTATGAATCATTCTCATAAACCTTTAATTGATCTCTTTATTTTAAATAATATTTATTTATTTTATTTTCTAACAAAATTATTATTTATTTGACTAAAATATCCTTCATATATATAATAATTCCAAATCTACCCTTCCTATGGTTTTTTCGAAAATACTAGCAATATTATTTTATTGAGTATTTTATGCATAAAGTGAAAATTAGTTTTAGGGACAATTAGATCATGATCAAATTTCTATGGCCATCCTCAATCAAGAACATACACAATCCTTCAATTCATTAAATCAACCAAATCTTGCATCTAGGCATAGATCTAAATTTATTAAGACATGCTTTAACCTCTACTAGCATAAATATGAACATGGCTTAAACAATCTCATAAGAATAAAAATCCTATTCACCAACGGTGACATAATCTCTAGCATACTTCATCACACATACTACCTATGACATGCATCAAACTCAATTCCACATACAACCAACCAATATAATCCTTCCATGCATAAATCCCATCTCCTTCACAATCATACATGCACTCATGCTTCAATCATCAACAACATATACTCAATCCCATCGCCATTCATCTTTTAACAACATCATCCTAGAGACATGATTCTAAAGTTTAAAAGAAGGATTGAAGGTACTTACTTGGTTGATGAATGCTTTGAAGAAGTTTAGAGTAGATCCCAACTCCTAGATTGCTAACCTTGTCCAAGAGAGATGGCAAGAACAAGATTATGGAAGGAGAAGTCATCCGGCCAAAGAAGAGTGATTTCGGCCATGAGAGAGAGAGGGGGGGAGAGAGAAGAAGAGATCATTAGCATGGTTATTCATATAGGTTCCCACTAGAGATCAAGTTTGAAGAGGATGAAGTTGATAGAGTGAATTTACCTTGAAGATGTTCTTGTTCTTCACAGAAATTTCTGCTTTTGATCCGAAGTAGCAAGAAGTTTTGAGGAGTTTGATGTTAGTAATGGTGTTGATGAATTAGCAGCAATGAGTAGACTAAATCTGGAGATTTTTGTGAGGGTTTGAGATGGTTTGGAGGGGTATTAGGTGTAGAGAAGAAGTAGGTGTTCTTGGTGTAGTGTGTGTGTTCTTGATGATTGCAGAAAATCGAGAGAGAGAGGTAAGGAATTTGCAGCTGCCGAATTTTTTGTGGGAGATAGGGCTGGCCGATTTTCTGTAGGGTTTAGGGAGTTGTTTCTCTAGTTTGGAAGGGAAAAGGAAAGGTTAGTTGTTACAATCCTTGAAGAATATTTTTAGGAAGTGAATTTGGAAACTAAATATTCTAAGAATATCTTGATTGTTTGGACAGCTTTGAAGTCTTCTATGGCCGACTGGTTGTGTAGCTTCTCTAAGGAATTAAAGCTGGTTCAATAAGGCTTATGATGGCCGAAACTAAGGGGCACAATGATGAAGAAGAAGTCTGGTTAATTGAGCACGATATCACGGAAGGTTGCTAAACAAGATGGCTGGAATTTTGGAAAGTAATCAAGCTAAATTGCAGGGATTTGTTGGAGAGATTTTCGGACAGCCATTGCTGCCTTTCGACCAGAAGCTTGTGGGAACCAACGGAGCTCTATTAATGGTGGTTTAAGGGAGGTTTTGACAGATTAGGGCTGGTGTTTCGGCTGGAAGAAAAATAGGAAACAAAGCTGGACATTTGACTGCCCAGTTTTTTCGCTGCACAGAATTTTCTGGGCAGAATTTCGTCTGCCACTTCTAGCCAAGTTTCAGCGAGTTTGAAGGGGGGTTCCAGGGGTATTAAAGGCTGATTTCCAGCCTTCTTCATGGAGGAAAAACATGGCTAAGGTGCTGCACAAAATCTGGAAGAAAACAGCTCGGTTTTGAGCCTCCAAGGTAGCGATTTGCCCAGAATTTTTCACTGGTTTTGTACAGTCCTTGAGCAGCCCCAAAATGACAGAAATAATTCATGTTTCAAGCTGAAATTAAGGCCATTTTTTGGGCAGCATTTGGGAGGGAATGTTATCTAAGAAGCTCGATATTTTGAAGGTACAACAAGCTGGAAAATTTCATCTCATTCCATGAAGGAAGATGAACTAGTTTAGGATGAAATTTCAGCAAGCTCACTAGAGGGATTTTCCTCTTGGAATTCCCCTCAACTCTTCCATTTTCAAGGCCATAAGAAGTCTTTTACCAAGACATTTTGATCCTAAAAGTCCTCAGCACTTTACTGAATTTTCTGGAAAGAAAAAGGCTAGAACATCTTGATCAAACTAAGAAGTTGAAAGCTAAGGAAAACCAAAGATCAAGGGAACAAGAATTCCCTTTGGGAATTTCGAGTAGGCAAAGGAGTGGAATGAGAATACTCCTAACATGTCTCTCCTAGGACATCATCACCACATTGATCTAGGCCCTTAAGGCCGAAACCAACTCCCCCCAAGCAAAAATAAAATTTAATCTTGCTAAAGCTTCTGTGATGAAATTTGAACTCTAGACTTCAATAATTAATTCTAAGGCTCTAACCACTACACCACAACAACTCTTGTTGCTATTTCAACTAGAAAAATTATTTTCTATTCAATCCACAATCTATCTCCCTATTTTCACCTCGGGCAAAAATTACCATTTTGCCCCTTTCACACAATACTCACCAACAAGACTTCAAGACAATAAAAATCAAATCCAAAGCACATAGAAATCATATGAAAATATTTTTAATTATGAAATAAAGTATGATATGCATCCTAACCCCCTTACTCTAAGGTTAGTTTTGACCGGGGTTTCACATCCTCCCCTCCTTAGAAGAATTTTGTCCCGAAATTCAAGCATACCTCTATTTCAGTTCGGGATACTTCCGCTTAACCCATTCTTCCGACTCCCATGTGGCATCCTACGTGCCATGGTGCTCCCACTGAATCTTAACCATCGGTATTTGCTTATTTCGCAGGGTCTTGACACTGCGGTCCAATATCCGCACAGGCTTCTCCACGTAGCTCAAGTCTGGTTGCAACACCAACGGTTCATCATTCAATATATGACCGGGATCCGCATTATACATCTTCAACTGCGACACATGGAACACATCGTGGATACCCGTCAACCCATCCGGCAGGTATAATCGGTAAGCTACCGGTCCAATCATTTCCTTAATAAAAAACGGCCCCAAATATCTCGGATTCAACTTTCTGCCCTTCGGATGCTTCAAAATTCCCCTATTTGGTGTCAGCTTCAAAAATACACGGTCCCCAACTTGAAATTCTAGATCCCTTCGCCGATTGTCTGCATAGCTCTTCTGCCGGCTCTGAGCTGCCTTTAACCTTTCCCGAATCAGTTTCACTTTATCCAACATTTCTTGGACACAGACTTCTCCGGTTTTGCTTACATGACCATCCTCTGTCCAACTCCAATACAACGGTACTTGACACTTGCGTCCATACAAAGCCTCGTACGGTGCCATCCCAATCGAGGCCTGATAGCTGTTGTTATAAGATAGCTCGACATACGGTACACACTCTGTAACACCCCGCCCAAAACCACCTTTGACTATGGGAAAAAAGTCATGCATTGCATAGCATCTTGCATTTTATGTGGTAGCTAGAATAATTTTTATTTGCATGGATGCATGTAAATTTTTCCGTTGCTCTTGCATTTGAATTAATTGATGTGAAATAGTTGGGTTGTTAAAGATTTGGATAAGGGAGGTTTGGTCGAAGATTTGGAAGGATGAGTATTGGGGTGGTAAGAACTTCTTGTAGAAAAATTAGTATTGGAGCTGTTTTGGAATAGTAGGGAGGTTGGTGATTACCTTTGGTGACCCGAGTTCAAATCCTACCTTTTGTGAAGTTAGTTTCTCCTCTTGAAATTCTTTTCCTTAAACCATTTCTTGTCTTGGCCGAAAAAGAATCTAGCTATCCTAGAGAAATTTTAGTATTTTTACTCCAAGGAAATAAGTCTCTATATTTATTTCCTAAATTCAAGGACTTTGATGTGAATAAAGTTCACCTTTAATTTTCAGTTTGTGTTCCTCAGGATTTTCAAAAAAAAAAACCCTAGCTAGTAATTAAAATATTAGCTTGATTTTAGCTAGATAGATGTTGCCATGGATAGGTGGAATTAATGAGTCCTTTTCTTAGTACGAAATCTTATTGATTTTAATCCTAGAATGTTAGCTAAAAATCTGGAAAAAAATTTCCAGCAAGTGCCGCCACTTCTTGGAGGACTTTTAGCTCAATCCAAACTCTTCTAGGACTAGAGGAAATCCTTGATAAAATCAAATTTTATTTCAATCCAAATTCAACTAGGATTTTCTTCCTTTTCCTAGCTGAATTTCGGTAGCTTTGTATCAATCTAAGCTGTCCGAAATTCTAGCCATTCTTAGCTACAATCCAACTCTGTAAATCCTAGCTCAACACACCTAAATATTCCTCATCAATTCAGGGTACCTTAGCTGCACAAAACCAGAATTTTATTCACACAAAATCACTGAAATTCGTTCAGCTTGTACACAGAAAATTCGGTCAGCTTTGTGCAGGAATTTCGGCCAGCCTTGAACTCCTACTCCAACCGAAATTCTGCACACATAATCCACTGAAAAACCCCAGCTGATCAAGCTATTTTCAGCACCCAAAACCCTGAATTTTCCTCTGGAAATTTTGGTAGAATTACAGCAGCCAAAACAGTCTAAAACTTATTACTCTTGCACAGAATTTTCGCACCCCTTGCACAAGATTTTTCAGTCATCAACATCCACACAAACTCTTTCTTGTTTGGCCCAAAATTCTGAACACATTCAGCCTTCTTTTGAGCAGTATTTTGGCCAGCATAGAGGAGTAAATTGCAGAATATTTTCCTCTGCTACACCCTCCCAAATTCGGCCAGTATCAAAGGGCACAACAAGCTGAAATTTCGCATTTGCTGTCCAAGAAACCTAAAGCCATTAGGAGTCTTTCAAAACATCACCATCTAACCCTAAGCCAATCTTCTCCAACTTTAAATCCTAGCAACCATCTACCCTCTCCATTCTACACAAAAATTCCAGCAAATTCACTCTGCAAATTTTCGAAAACTCAAGAGCTATTCCAAGCAAAAAACCGACACACCTTAAGGTAAGCAAAAATCCTCTCAACCTCTTGATGCCGTTTTCTCTAATTTTTCTTTTCTCTTTCTTCTACCCTTAAATCACGCCCTATAGAGGCTGATTTCCTCTTCTTCCTTAATTTTCGGTCAAGAGGAGCAAAGGAGGCAGCTTTTCTCTTCTTCTCAAGCGAACTCGGGACGATCACCATAGGAGCATCGAGACCTCATTACCCGGTAGTTGCAAGGTAAGGGAATACCCTCCCTTGATGCCGAAAGTAATGTTTAATGGTGTTTATTAGCGAGATAAACATGTGGTCGTAGTATATGATCTTTGGGGATTGAATAGTTTACTTGGAATTAAATAGGGGATTGCGAATTGTTGTGAAAATAAATGGGATTAGAGCATGTTTGAATTAATTGAGACCCTGATCATGATATTATATGGTTTAGATCAGGTGGATAATTGAGGAAAGCCAGCTGTGAATTTATCACGTTTATCTGAGGCATATCAAGTAAGTCCTGGCATAAACTCTTTTATTAAATGTTGTAATGGTAAGTCCTTTTATAAACTGTTTTGTTAAATGTTGTGATGGCAAGTCTATGTTGTGAAGCTTTGTAAAGCTATTGTTAAACTATGTTTGCTTGGGTTGTAAACATGGATATTTATTCTTTAAACGGTTTTGTCAAACTAATGATTTTATCAAGAAAACCATTCTTTTCCTTAAATTTTTAGAAATCTCTTTTAAAGAAAACCATGTTTTACAAAGCCAAGGTTTGGAAATATTTTGAATCAGGAATTGACGGATATGTTCGCTGAGTACTCAATAAGGGTAGGCTAATAATACTAGTCTTGGAGGGCTAGCGTAAGTCTTCTGGCAGGAGGCCACCTCCAGAAGATAAACTCTGCTCGAAAAGGCGACAGTGTTGGTTGGTCAGGCCAGTCCGAGCTAGCATGTGTACCTGGTATGGTATCACTTATATTCCCGGCGTGGACACCCAGATGATTTTGTTGGGTGTAGAGATGGAGGAGTATCTCACCCGGTGAGCTGTACACTCACCTTGATCAGAACGCCCAACGTGTGGTAATCTGGTCCGGACAAGGTGCACAAAGTGTGGTGCCTTGGCCAATTTGTTCTCATGGAGCCCAACGTGTGGTGACATGACTTTTATCCGAGTGGAGGATTTATTTTGTACAAAGTGTGACAATGAGAAAAACCCACTCCTCGCGAAAAGAGATTGTTTATGACTTGCCAAATTATTTCTACAAATGTTTTACACTTTGCATACACGAACTATTTAAAAAACCATATGCACACACAAGACTTACTGAGATTTATTCTCACACTATTTTACATCATGTTTTCAGGGGATAGACTGTGCTGAGTCAGCGGGGCATGTAATAGCTGAAGCTTTTGCAATTTTCTCTATCCGTTCTAGGAGACATTTGTTGCTTATGCTTCTAAACAATATTTTGTTTTATTCCGTTTTGCTCTAGATTGAGCCTGATGTAATAAGAGTATTTCTTTATTTATCTAAGTTGATCCTTTTGGAGATTGCCTTTATATTTAATACCTCGTTCTAAAGACCCCTTGTCCTACGGGACGGGGCGACATCCCCGCCCTTTTAGGGTACGTAGTCGTGGGGTGTTACGCACTCGATCCACTTATCCCCGAAATCCAGGACATAGGCTCTCAACATATTTTTTAGTATTTGGATTACCCTTTCTGATTGCCCATCGGTCTGTGGATGCGCCGTCGTACTGAATTTCAAATTCGATCCCATTGCCTCCTAGAATTTTCCCCAAAAACGAGAAGTAAACCTCGGGTCTCGGTCTGACACAATGCTTGAAGGTACTCCATGAAGTCGGACTACTTCTTGAACATATGTCTGAGCTAGCTTCTCCATGGAATCCCTCACATTTAACGGGATGAAGTGGGCCGACTTGGTCAGTTGATCCACCACCACCCATATGGCGTCCTTCTGGGTCTTTGACATGGGAAGTCCGGTGACGAAATCCATAGTCACCTCCTCCCACTTCCATTCTAGCACTAGCAATGGCTGCAATAGCCCTGCTGACTTCCTATGCTCCGCTTTAACTTTCTGGCAAGTAAGGCAAGTCGACACATACTTGACCACATCTCGCTTCATTCCGGGCCACCAGTATGCTCTCTTCAAATCTTGATACATCTTGACCTCTCCCGGATGAATGACGTACTTACTCTTGTGCGCCTTCTCCAAAATTCTGTCCTTTAATTGCTGCTCCCTGAGTACACACAATCGGTCTCTGAAATAAAAAGTTCCCACCTCATCATGACGAAATTTGCTGTCCGGTTGCTTAAGCTCCTTATCCTTGAAAATTTGAAACTCGGCATTACTTCGCTGAGCTTCCACTATTTCTTGCTTCAAATCTGGCACCAACTTCAAATTGCTGATGATGATTCTTTTGTCTTGTACCTCCGCCCTTCTGTCCAATACATCCTGAACTACTTGCATCTCTTGCACCTTCAGTCTAGCTATTCCAACTTTTCTGCTTAGGGCGTCTGCCACCACGTTGGCCTTCCCGGGATGGTAGTTGATCGGGCAACGGTATTCCTCCAAGAATTCCATCCACCTTCGTTGCCTCAAGTTCAAATCCTTCTGAGTGAAGATATACTTTAGACTCTTATGGTCGGTGAACACTTCGTACTCGGCTCCATACAAGTAGTGTCGCCATTTCTTTAGGGCGAACACTATAGCTGCCAGCTCCATATCGTGAGTGGGGTAGTTCACTTCATGGGGTCTTAGCTTCCGAGAAGCATAAGCAATTACTTTCCTATCTTGCATCAACACCGCTCCCAGTCCTTCTTTCGAAGCGTCGGTGTATAGCGCGTAAGATTTGCCTTCCTCCAGTAGACTCAACACCGGTGCTGTCATCAGTCTCTTCTTCAGTTCTTGGAAGCTTTTCTCGCATTTTCGGTCCCATATATATAGAACATCCTTTCTCAGCAAACGGGTAATTGGCGATGCGAGTGTCGAAAATCCCTTAATGAACCTTCGGTAGTATCTGGCCAATCCCAAGAAACTCCGAATCTCAGTAATATTCTCCGGATGCTTCCAGTCTGATACCGCCTCGACCTTTGCCGGATCTACCTTGATTCCTTCCTTGGTTACCACATGGCCAAGGAATGCCACACTGTCTAGCCAGAATTCGCACTTGCTGAATTTGGCGTACAGCTTGTGCTCCTGCAATTTCTTCAACACGAGCCTCGGATGTCCTACATGCTCCTCTGGACTCTTGGAGTAGATCAAAATATCGTCGATGAAGACAACCATAAACTTATCCAGATAGGGTAAGAATACTCGGTGCATTAGGTCCATGAATATTGCTGGAGCGTTAGTTACCCCGAACGGCATCGCCACGAACTTGTAATGTCCATAGCGGGTGTTAAAGGCTGTCTTAGGAATATCGTCTTCTCTTATCTGCACCGGTAGTAACCTTGCCTCAGATCTAACTTGGAATAGCAACTGGATCCTTGCAGCTGATCAAACAGCTCGTCAATCAGTGGGAGGGGGTACTTGTTCTTAATCGTCAAATTGTTCAGGCCTCGATAGTCGATGCATAGCCTCAAGGTCCCGTCCTTCTTCTTCACAAATAGTACAGACGCTCCCCAAGGTGACGTGCTGGGTCAGATGTAACCCTGACCCACCAACTCCTCTAACTGCTCCTTCAATTCCTTCAATTCTGCTAGTGCCATTCGGTACAGAGTCCGTGATACTGGTTTCGCCCCCAGAATTAAGTCAATAGTGAATTCCACCTCTCGGTCGGGAGGTAGAGAGTTAAGCTTCGCCGGGAACACATCGGGAAAGTCCCTTACCATTTCGGTGTCCTCCAGAGTGCACTGGTCATTCGGCTTGTTTATCACGTAAGCCTGATAACCTTGAAAACCTTGCCTCAACAATTTTCGGGCCTTAGCCCCCGCAATCAAGTACTTTAGTTCTTTCACTCTCTTACCATTGAATTCCAATACATCACAACCCGGTCTGACAAACTGAACTGACTTACTTTTACAGTCTACTCTAGCCCCATGCTTGGCCAACCAGTCCATCCCCAAAATCAAGTCATAATCCTCAATGTCTAACACAATCAAATTTCCCTCCAAATTTTCTCTCCCCACCTTAATCTTACAATCCCTCACAAACCGATCCGCTCGCACCATTTTCCCCAAAGGTGTGCTTACCTCTAAAATGAAAGGTAGCTCCACTCCATCCCAACCCAAATGATATGCACAAAACTTGTTTATATAGGAATGAGTAGAGCCAGGATCAATCAAAGCATTAATGGAATGTCCTTGAATAGTGAACGTACCTTCCACCACCGCTGCATCAGCCCCAACTTCCTCTCTGTTGAGAGCGAATACCTTGGCCTTCACTTGCAGCTTCGGTGCTCCACTCCTGGATGTTCCCGTGGTGTTAGCTCGGTTGGGCCCCGGGTTCTGAGCCGGGTTCCCTTGCCCGACTCAGTGCAATTTAGAGCAGGTATTCCTCAGGTGGTTCGGGTTACCACAGTGGTAGCACTTTCTATCTCCACCCTTGGACCAGCAATTTCTCTCGGTATGGCCTTTCTTCCCACACTCTTGCATGTTGGGAGATTCGGCGCAGGTCCAACTGGTGCTGTCCGGGCTTGCATTCCCCGGTTCTGCCATTGTTGGTTGGCAGGGCGCTTGTGAAGTTTCGGCCTAGAGAAATGTCCCTGCTGCTGCCTTGGCAGCTGGAAAGGCTTGGCCGCCACCCTACTGCGGTCCTCGTTTTTCGTGCGAGTAGCTGCATCCACCGTCCCCGAATAAGTTATCAGTGGAGCAGGTGCCAATGCCCTCCTTAGTTTTGGCCTCAGCCCCTTAACGAACTGCCTCGTCCTGTTCTGCTCGGTGTCGACCAACCTTCGGCAGTAGTTCGACAATTGCGTGAATCGCGCCGCGTATTGAGCCACTGACATGCTCCCCTGCTTCAGATTCTGAAATTCGTCTTCCCGCTTCTCCACAATCCACTGAGGGATGTACTCAGCCCTGAAGGCTTCAACGAAGTTGGACCACGACCACTCTTGCTCATCCATCACCCAGTCCTCTTGGACCCGCTGCCACCATGCCTGAGCTGGCCCTCTCAATCGAAAAGCTGTAAACTTAACCATCCGCTCCTCCGAATACTGGAGCGTTGCGAAAATATCTTCCATTTGTTTGACCCATTGCTCGGCCTTCTGGTCTTGCTCAGCTTCACCCACAAAGATGGGCGGTTGGAACTTTTAGAATTTCTCTAATGCCTCGTCTTCCCCTCTAGGGTACCTTCGCTCAGTCAGCGTCTGAAGAATCTCGGCCACTTTGTTGAGTGCCAGGCCCATTGACACATCTACTGGGGCATCAGACCCCATGCCCATCTCGGGATCACTTTGTCCATTACCCTGATGGGGTGATTGCATCTGTTCAGTTTCAACTTCCGGTGCTACCTGGTCTACTTCCGGAATCCTTCTGGCTGAAGAAGTTGCACGTCTCTTGGGTGCCATTCTATACCATACCCCAGATGTTAAATGTATGCACTCAAGTATCAAATCATTTTAGTGGTGCAAGCATACATAGCCAAGTATGAGTAGAAAGAAGTCAGATGCAACTTATTTAAAGGATTGCTGATAAATTTTGATTTCAAAAATTGACTTGCATAAATCCAAAGTTGTGAATAGAACATAAAATTGAAAATCTTTGACAAACTGGTTCTCAAAAGACAGTAATTAAATAATCATCCAAGAAAAATATCTCTTGACTCTCTAATCCTCATTTGAACCCTCATCATCGGCCTCATACAACCAACCCCCAGTGTTCTTAGAAAAATCTACTCCGTCCCCGCTAGCAAATCCCTCCATTGGCTCCTTCCCAGGGCGCCTGGAACTCTCTCCGGCCTCAACTCGGCTAAAGAAAGGAATGAAAGAAGGCCTAGGTGGAGACTCATAGTCTATCTCCCCCGAGTCATCATTAGCTGCTGCTAAATCCACTTCGGGATTAGGAGGGTGGGGTTCAGGCTCCACTATCATCACATCATCCTCACTGTCAAAGCTTATGTCTATCACCGGGATAGGAGGTGGCTCTAGGATCTAGACCTCGTCCTCACTGCTATCCTCCAAAAGGTCAAACTCATCATCACGGCTATCCTCCATAGAGATAACCTCGACATCATGGTTATCCTCTATAGGGACAATAATCTGAGGGGCAGGTTGGGGAACTAGAAGGTCCTCCTGGTCTAGATAGTAAGGCGGGTGCCACTGCTGCCCTTACCTTGCCATCCTAAGCAGTCTAACCATCCTACAGCATCAACAAGATAGGTTAGATAAGATTTAAACATAAATAAATAAATCACAAATCATCAATATTTGCCTATAACCTAGTCTCTGATACCACTTGCAACACCCCGAAGCCTAGGCCCGCCAGGGCCGGAGATGTCGCCCCGGCCAAAGGACAAGGGGTCTTTATAACTAGGTCACACAAATAAAATGGTTGAAATAAATAATACTTTAACTTTAAAAAAAATATTTATTACAACACAAAATACTCCAAGAGTAAATCCACGAAACTCCAAAACAAACAAAAACTATAAATAAAATTATCCACTGTCGTCTCCCCAAAGCAATGCATAAAATCAAAAGACACATTCTCTTCCAAAGCAGATATTACTAGCCACTCAACTACATAGCAGGATCATCCTGAAATCATGATAAAAAGGTGATGAGACAGAAATCTCAGTAAGTCCGTGTGTGCTTTGGGGGTTTAGTGAAAACAATTCATGGATGCAAAGTGTGAAACTTTAATATGAGAAACATTGGAAAACAATAAACATTAGTCAAAAGTAAGAGTGGCGTTTTGGCTTTTCCAGCCCTGCTTAATTAATAAAATCAACCATTCGAAAGAAAGGGATATGGGTTACCACACGTTGGGCCCCATAATCGGCCAGAATGTCGACACTTTGTGCAGACTGACAAAAGTAGGTGATCGGCCTACTAGGCAAGATACTCCTCCTTCTCTATACCCAAACAACAACCGGGTGTCCATTCCGGCAAAACACAGTCACTTGACTAAAAACAAACTGCTAGCTCGGACCGGCACGACTCACTGGACTGACATCTTATCCGAGAAGGACTCACCCCTCAGAGGTGGCCACCTGCTGAGAGACTTACCCTAACCCTTCAAAAACTAGTCCTAGTAGTCCACCCCTATTGAGTACTCAACGACGTTTCCCACTTGGGATAAAATGAATGAAGCATTGCTCTTCATGAAAATAGCAATCTGAGGGTTTCCAAAGTTTTGGGAGAAATCAGTTTTGGAAAGAGTTTTAAGTTTGGAAAATCTGCTCATTAGCTTTTAAATAAAATATGTGTTGCAAATAAGAACGAATTCAACCTTCAATTGCCTTCAGATAAATGAGTGTCCATACACTCCACATTTAGCTTGCCATTGGAAAACATTTTCACGTCGATAAGTTTTATGCAGGAGCTTACCTGATTCTTGCTCACAACAACAAGGTCTCGAACAGCTGACCTAACCCCACATGGGTAAATACAAATCTTAATCAATTTCAAGTCACAAACCACTTCCTCAACTTTAAATCAATTCAATTCACTACTACCATGATCCTAGTGTCCCAAGCTTTAAGATAAAATAATAACTAAATAGATTTATAAGCTAAGTTTAATTCGTTATTAAAAATAATTAATGGTTTGGGAAATAAATTCTAATAAGTTGAAAGTTTAAACCTTGTTAGGAAAAATTTAGAGTTTATTTGATCAAGCGTCATAGATAGTACTAGGTAAAATAGTGATTTAACGATAGTTTGGTTGTTAGAAAATATTTGATAGCTAAAACTAGTTAAGCTTAAATTTAATAAGCCTTTCTTGAAAAATATTAAGTAAATCCTTAAGGGTTTTGATTTAGTAAATATTTTACTAATTATGAATCATTCTCATAAACCTTTAATTGATCTCTTTATTTTAAATAATATTTATTTATTTTATTTTCTAGCAAAATTATTATTTATTTGACTAAAATATCCTTTATATATATAATAATTCCTAATCTACCCTTCCTAGGGTTTTTTCAAAAATACTAGCAATATTATTTTATTGAGTATTTTATGCATAAAGTGAAAATTAGTTTTAGGGACAATTAGATCATGATCAAATTTCTATGGCCATCCTCAATCAAGAACATACGCAATCCTTCAATTCATTAAATCAACCAAATCTTACATCTAGGCATAGATCTAAATTTATTAAGACTTGCTTTAACCTATACTAGCATAAATATGAACATGGCTTAAACAATCTCATAAGAATAAAAATCCTATTCACCAACGGTGACACAATCTCTACCATACTTCATCACACATACTACCTATAACATGCATCAAACTCATTTCCACATACAACCAACCAATATAATCCTTCCATGCATAAATCCTATCTCCTTCACAATCATACATGTACTCATGCTTCAATCATCAACAACACATACTCAATCCCATCGCCATTCATCTTTTAACAACATCATCCTAGAGACATGATTCTAAAGTTTAAAAGAAGGATTGAAGGTACTTACTTGGTTGATGAATGCATTGAAGGAGTTTAGAGTAGATCCCAACTCCTAGATGGCTAACTTTATCCAAGAGAGATGGTGAGAACAAGATTATGGAAGGAGAAGTCATCCGGCAAAAGAAGAGTGATTTCGGCCATGAGAGAGAGAAGGGGGGAGAGAGAAGAAGAGATCATTAGCATGGTTATTCATATAGGTTCCCACTAGAGATCAAGTTTGAAGAGGATGAAGTTGATAGAGTGAATTTACCTTGAAGATGTTCTTGTTCTTCACAGAAATTTCTGCTTTTGATCCGAAGTAGCAAGACGTTTTGAGGAGTTTAATGTTAGTAATGGTGTTGATGAATTCACAGCAATGAGTAGACTAAATCTGGAAATTTTCGTGAGGGTTTGAGATGGTTTGGAGGGGTATTAGGTGTAGAGAAGAAGTAGGTGTTCTTGGTGTAGTGTGTGTGTTCTTGATGATTGCAGAAAATCGAGAGAGAGAGGTAAGGAATTTGCAGCTGCTGAATTTTCTGTGGGAGATAGGGCTGGCCGATTTTTAGTTGGGTTTAGGGAGTTGTTTCTCTGGTTTGGAAGGGAAAAGGAAAGGTTAGTTGTTACAATCCTTGAAGAATATTTTTAGGAAGTGAATTTGGAAACTAAATATTCTAAGAATATCTTGATTGTTTGGACAGCTTTGAAGTCTTCTATGGCCGACTGGTTGTGTAGCTTCTCTGAGGAATTAAAGCTGGTTCAATAAGGCTTATGATGGCCGAAACTAAGGGGCACAATGATGAAGAAGAAGTCTGGTCAATTGAGCAAGATATCATGGAAGGTTGCTAAACAAGATGGCTGGAATTTTGGAAAGTAATCAAGCTAAATTGCAGGGATTTGTTGGAGAGATTTTCGGACAGCCATTGCTGCCTTTCGACCAGAAGCTTGTGGGAACCAATGGAGCTCTGTTAATGGTGGTTTAAGGGAGGTTTTGACAGATTACGGCTGGTGTTTCGGCTGGAAGAAAAATAGGAAACAAAGCTGGACATTTGACTGCCCAGTTTTTTCGCTGCACAGAATTTTCTGGGCAGAATTTCGTCTGCCACTTCTAGCTGAGTTGCAACGAGTTTGTAGGGGGGTTCCAGGGGTATTCAAGGCTGGTTTCTAGCCTTCTTCATGGAGGAAAAACATGGCTAAGGTGCTGCACAAAATCTGGAAGAAAACAGCTCGGTTTTGAGCCTCCATGGTAGCGATTTGCCAGAATTTTTCACTGGTTTTGTACAGTCCTTAAGCAGCCCGAAAATGGCAGAAATAATTCATGTTTCAAGATGAAATTAAGGCCATTTTTATGGCAGAATTTGGGAGGGAATGTTAGCTAAGAAGCTCGACATTTTGAAGGTACAACAAGCTGGAAAATTTCAGCTCATTCCATGAAGGAAGATGAACTAGTTTAAGATGAAATTTCAGCAAGCTCACTAGAAGGATTTTCCTATTGGAATTCCCCTCAACTCTTCCATATTTTCCAGGCCATAAGAAGTCTTTTACCAAGACATTTTGATCCTAAAAGACCTCAGCACTTTACTGAATTTTCTGGAAAGAAAAAGGTTAGAACATCTTGATCAAACTAAGGAGTTGAAAGCTAAGGAAAACCAAAGATCAAGGGAACAAGAATTCCCTTTGGGAATTTCGAGTAGGCAAAGGAGTGGAATGAGAATAATCCTAACATGTCTCTCCTAGGACATCATCACCACATTGATCTAGGCCCTTAAGGCCGAAACCAACTCCCCCCAAGCAAAAATAAAATTTAATCTAGCTAAAACTTCTATGATGGAATTTGAACTCTAGACTTCAATAATTAATTCTAAGGCTCTAACCGCTACACCACAACAACTCTTGTTGCTATTTCCACTAGAAAAATTATTTTCTATTCAATCCACAATCTATCTCCCTATTTTCACCTCGAGCAAAAATTACCATTTTGCCCCTCTCACACAATACTCACCAACAAGACTTCAAGACAATAAAAATCAAATCCAAAGCACATAAAAATCATATGAAAATATATTTAATTACGAAATAAAGTATGATATGCATCCCAACCCCCTTACTCTAAGGTTGGTTTTGACCGGGGTTTCACACCACCTATGGAATTCAACAAACAAAGGGAAGAAGGGAATAAAGATAAAAGAAACTCTATTTAGAAGCCAAGGAGACGAGATATCAAATTCTATCATTGTTTGGGATATGGACATACAACACATGATTGCCCAAGCAAGAGATTGATGTATACCAATGCCTATAGTGAGATTTTATCCGAGGAAGTGGAGTATGAGAAATTGGAGGAAATTCAAAAGGAAGATGAAATTTCGAGTGAAGAATGTGAAGAAGTTGGGCAAGTGTGTGCATTACTTGGTGTAGTAAGGAGATCATTGAATATGCAATCGAAGAAGGATGAGCATCATCAATAGAAGGAGAACATCTTTTATAGAAGATGCTTAATCAACCAAGTACTTTGTAGCATAATCATTGATAGTAGGAGTTGTACTAACGTTATACATGCTAGTGTGGTAGAAGAAATAGGCTTGGAAAAATGGAAGCATCTGCAACCCTACAAGTTTCAATAGTGAAATGAAAGTAGGAAATTGAAGGTTAATAAATAAACCTTGATTACAATTGACATGGGAAAGTATAAGGATGAGATCTTATGCAATGTTGTTCCTATGCAAGCATGCCACCTACTTTTAGAGAGACCATGGCAATATGATAGGGGAGTAATGCATGACGGGGAGAAAAATACCTACACTGTGTATATGGAGGGAAAGAAATTTACTCTACTGCCTATGTTTTTGAGTGAAGTGAGCAAAGCTCAAAAGATCATGAGAGAAAAGGAGAAGAAAAAGTGCATTGAAGAAAATGAAAAAAAAAAATCAAGAGAGAGAACACTAGGAAAGAAGAAAAGGAAAGAGAGAGGGAAAACAAGAGAGAATACTTTGTCAGTGGATCTACAACATTGTCATCAGTTGATACCTTGCATACTTTGACATCTCATCTATCAACAATTTCTTGAATGAGATGAAAACGTCTAAGTATATGTTTGGATTGTTGATATGATCTTGGTTCCTTAACTTGTGCAATGGCTCTATTGTTGTCACAATAAAGATCTACTAGGTTTACAACACTAGGAACTACATCTAGTTCTGTAATGAACTTTTTAAACCAAACTGCTTCTTTAGCTACAGTTGAAGCAGCTACATACTCAGCTTTTGTAGTAGAATCAGCCACGGTGTTTTGCTTTGAACTTTTCCAGCTTACAGCACCTCCATTCAAACAAAATAGAAAACCTGATTGTGATTTCTAATCATCTATGTCGGACTGAAAACTAGCATCATTGTAACCATTTACAACTAGCTCGCCTTCTTATCCTCCATAAACTAAGAACATATCTTTAGTTCTTCTTAAGTACTTCAGTATGTTCTTGACAGTAGTCCAGTATGGCTCTCCAGGATTTGACTGGAACCTGCTCGTCATGCTCAATGTATATGACACATCGGGTTGAGTACATAACATGGCATACATGATAGATCCTATAGCAGAAGTGTATGGTATCTTGTTCATGAGCTCTTCCTCATCCTTCGTGGAAGGACTTTGAGTTTTGATGAGCTTAATGCCATGTGACATTGGCAAGAATCCTCTCTTGGAGTCTTGTATACTAAACCTTTTCAATACCTTGTCAACGTATGCACTTTGACTTAGTCTAATTAGCTTTCTAGATCTATCTCTATAGATCCTTACACCTAAAATATAGATAGCTTCACCTAAGTCTTTCATTGAGAAACAATTTCCCAACCATGTCTTTACACTTTGTAGAATTGGAATGTCATTTCCAATGAATAAGATATCATCAACATAAAGTACCAGAAAGACTATTGCATTCCTACTGATTTTCTTATAGACATAAAGCTCATCTTCATTTTTGATAAAGTTAAATTCTTTAATTGCTTTATCAAAACAAAGATTCCAGCTTCGAGATGCTTGCTTTGATCCATAAATAGATCTTTGAAGCTTGCACACTTTGTTAGAATTCAAGGGATCATCAAAACCCTCAGGTTGTGTCATGTATACATCCTCGTCCATTAAGGAATGCAGTTTTGACATCCATTTTCCAAATCGCATAATCATAATATGCTGCTATGGCAAGAAGAATTCTAATATATTTAAGCATTGCAACTGGTGAAAAGGTTTCTTCATGGTCTTTACCATAAGTTTGACTATAACCTTTTGTTACTAGTCGTGCTTTGTAAGTATACACATTTTCTTCCATGTTTGTTTGTTTTTTTTTTTTCAAAACCTATTTACACCCAATGTTTTTTTAACCTTAAGGTGGATTAACCAAAGTCCAAACTTTGTTATCATATATGGATTACATCTCAGACTTCATGACCTATAACTATTTTCAAGAGTCAGAACTCTTAATGGCTTCTTAATTGGAAGTGGGCTCATCATTAACCATAAGCTCCATATTATGATTGTTAGTGATAAGATATCCATTTCTCTCAGGTTGTTGACGAACCGTATCAGACATTTGAGGTCCTTGTTCTATAGAAATAGGCTCATCTTGGACTTGTGAGCCATCTAATCAAGGTTCATTATTTAGTTCAGATACCAATTGTGTCTCTAGAATCTCATCAAGATATATTTTACTCCCAATAGGCTCATCTTGGACTTGTGAACCATCTAATCAAGGTTCATTATTTAGTTCAGATACTAATTGTGGCTCTTGAATCTCATCAAGATATATTTTACTCCCACTGATTCTTTTGGAAATGAATTCTTTTTCAAGAAAGAATCCATTTCGAGCAACAATTACTCTATTTTCTTTTAGGATATAAAATTGATATCCTTTAGTTTCTTTAGGATACCCCACAAATATGCATTTATCTGATTTGGGTGTAAGTTTATCAGATAATAAATGCTTTATATAAACTTCACAACCCCAAATCTTGAGAAATGACAAACTAGGTTGTCTCCCAATTCATATCTCACATAGCGTTTTCTGAACCGATTTAGATGGAACTCGATTTAGTATGAATATAGCTATACCAAGGGCATAACCCCAAAAGGAGATTGGAATATCAGTTTGACTCATTATTGATCGAACCATATCTAATAATGTTTGATTTTCTCTATTAAGATACACCATTCCATTAAGGTGTTCCAGGTGGAGTTAATTAGGAGATAATTCTATAATTCTTAAGATGCTCGTCATACTCGTGACTTAAGTATTAACCACCTTGATCTAATCAAAGTGTTTTGATACTTTTGCCAAGATGATTTTGTACTTCATTTTAAAATTCTTTGAATTTTTGGAGCGATTCAGATTTATATCTCATCAGATACAGGTAGCCATATCTGCTGAAATTATCCATAAGCGTAATGAAGTACTGAAATCCTCCTCTAGCATATGTATTCATTGGTCCACATAAATTGGTATGTATTAGGCCTAATAAATTAGTTACCCTTTCATTTTGTCTCTTAAAAGGTGATTTAGTCATTTTGCCTAATAGATAAAAATCACATATTTCGTAAGATTCAAAATCAAATGAATTTAGAAGCCTATCATTATGAAGCTTTGTTATGCATTTCTCATTTATATGGCCCAAACAACAATGCTAGAAGTAAGTCTGATTTAAATCATTGGATTTCAATCTCTTAGTATTAATATTATAGATAGACTTGTTCGAAGATCCACGAAGATTGAGAATATAGAGCCCATTTGATAACGAGGTATCTCCATAAAAAAATGCCATTTTTATTAATGGAACAAATGTTATTCCTAATAACAAATTCAAAACATTCTAAATCTAAACAAGAAACTGAAATAATATTCCTACTCATAGCAGGAACATAAAAACAATCATTCAATTCTAAAACAAGCCTACTGGGCAAAATTAATTCAAAAGTTCCTACAGCTACTACAACAACTTTTGCTCCATTTGCAACTCATAGGTCCATCTCGCCTTTTGCCAAGGCTCTACTCCTTTTTAGACCCTACATATTTACATAAATGTGAGATCCACAACTGGTATCCAATACCCATGAATCAGAAGTAGATAAATTAATTTATATAACATAAATACTTGAAGCGGCAGTCTCACTGTCCTTCTTCTTCTTTGCTTCCAAATAGAGCTTGCAATTTCTTAACCAATGTCCTTATTCTCCATAATGGTGGCAAGCTCCCTCCTTTGGTGTCTTGGCCTTAGGTTTGGGCTTGAACTTGGACTTAGCCTTGTCCTTGCTCTTATTTGCCATGACTTTTCCCTTTTGGTTGTTCCTTTTTCCTTTCCCTTTTTAAACCATTAGAACACTAGGAGTATTCTTCTTAATGTTCAAATTACCTTGTTTTAGCATCCCATGCAATTGAGTAATGAATTTCTCCATATTATACATGTTAAAATTCATGACAAACTGGTCATACTTAGGGGGTAATGAGACTAATATCAAATCTATGGTCATGTTATGATTAACAGGAGCACCAAGATTTTCAAGATGATAGCCCTTTATTTTAAGGACATGAGCACTTAGTAAGGTGCCAGATACCATCTTGCATGCATTTAACACCTTATAAGTTTCAAACCTCTTTTGTCATGCTTGTTCTTGGAACATTTTCTTGAGATGCACAACCATGTCATATGCCTTTGCTTCTTCAAACTGTTTTTGAAGTTCAGAGTTAATGGTTGCTAGCATAAAGCAAGTAACATCGTTGGAGTCATCTTTGTGCTTACTATAAGCATCTTTTTTAGCTTTTAGGGCGTTATTTGCTGAAGCAGGGGGAATAGGATTTTTAAGAACATAGAGCTTTTTTTCTTGCTTAAGAACGATTCTTAAATTACGTGCCCAATCAAGAAAGTTTGTCCCACTAAGCTTATCTTTCTCGAGCACAAATCACAATGAGTTATTCCAACTGTTTGTTGCCATTATCTGCATACAAAATATGCAAAGTAATTAATTTTGAGACCTTAAAAAAAAGCTCCCACTAAAAGCATTTAAACTTTTGAAACTTCAACATTTTGATGTTTCTTAGTAGGTAAAAAAAAAAATTTGTTTATAAATATTTTATTTTAATCATAAGTAAGCTTTGGCTTTAATCTTATAAGTAAATAAAACTCAAATTTTAAATGAGATAGGCATCAAATGTCCCAGCTAAAATCTCATATAATTCCCCAGGCCCAAAGCCATTTTGATAGCCCAGTTACGTCAAACCATATCAAACATATGGAAAACTATTTTCCATCTTGCCTCTCTTAGATAATCAAAAGCATCCTACTTTGGCAGGAATAACCATATGATGATCCAAGTAATAACAAGTGTTTGATTTTGGAAGGCATTTAACACTTAATTTTTTTTAAAATAAAAATTTGATTGTAGTTAGCATGAAATAAACATATCAAATATGCATGCAAGACATAAATAAAAGTGACATAGGATGGCCCATAACCTATGTTGATCATCACGAGCAAAGTGAAGATTAGGGTAGTCAATCTAGGTATATGAACTATTTGAGCATTCTCTAATGCCTTGAGCATACTCTTCATTGGTTGTAAATATAGGTCGCCGTCTTCTTTTACATTGGATAGTAAAATTAAAACAATTCCTATTCTATGAAAGCAATATAATTTTACAATAATAAAAAATAACACACCGGCCGTATTTAAAAAATTACAACTCAAAACAACCAGAATGTAACCTGCCAATCACATTAGGATAAAACAGGCCATGCTATGCACTATTCAGAATAATCCACAACTAAAATAAAAAACACTAACGAATAACACACTACGAACAGTTAGTCAGGGTTCCAAGGGGCAGCGCCCTTGGCAGAGGTACTGCTGGCCGGTCTTCAGGGGTAGTGCCCCCGAAAGGAAAAACAATTTTTCCTTCTCTCATTGAATGAGATTTCGCCTTATGATTTCTAAATATTAATCAGATTAACGTTTGGATCCTATAGTAAACATCGCCGTGAATTTTCATGTTATAGACAATCTGCGTTCCCTTTTAACCATATTGTTACAGATAACAAATTATCATGACAGATTAATACAAATAATTTGTAACATAGAATGACAGATAGCATGCTTACGATACCATATCATATTAAAACAGACTAGTTTACAAACAATGTGTAAATCATCTTATTTTTGTTTAAACAACTAAGACACACAGATTAAACTTCATTTAGGCAATCTGCAAGCTAAGTATTCTAAAAAATTATAATCATGTGAACATGCAGATATACACCGTTTAAATTCACATATTTCATACATATATTCAACAATATGATTAACACAAATGAATCAACCAAATCGTTTAGCAAGTTGCTCTAATACCATTGTTAGGATTTATGGACTCCTAAACGTGGAAAATATCTATGAATCCCTTCTGAGGACCCAAGCCAAACGACTAAGATGATCTAAGGATTACAAAATTACCTCTGTTCGGCGTAATCAAGATCCTTGGATTCTGATTTTGCTGTCGTACGTGCAACCCGAACGATCACCAGACACTGCAGTGTGCGAATGCCCTCTATCTGATACACACGGTGAACTAACTCGTTACCCCAGGAGTGCTAGCACTTAGGATTTGAGAGGCTTATTTTTCCTGGTGAATGGAGGCACGAATATTAATAGAGAGCTCTGTTGAGAAGACAGCTAAGGTTTTCTTTTAAAACTACCCGAACCTCCTGGAGTCCAACTCTGATAATATATTATCATATTTTATTTTAAATTCAAATTAAATTAAAATTGATATGATAAGATTCTGCTATTATCTCAATAATTTAACTAATTAATTTACCGAGTCAGATTCTTACAATCTAGACATTATCCAAATACATCAAATATGGACATATTTCCAGATTCATTATATCTAGTAAATTTTCCAAGTTTGATTAACTTAGACATATTTCCAGATTCATCGAACCTGGTTACCAAAAAAAGAACCTTACAAGTTTGCTTATTGTATGACCCTATAAGTTCATTTAATACTAGCAGTGTGCCTAAATCATATTTAAATTGTAACACCCCGCTACTTAGGCCCGCCAGGGCCGGGGATGTTGCCCCGTCCAAAGGACAAGGGGTCTTTATAACTAGGTCACACAAATAAAATAGCGGAATAAAAATAATACTTTAACTTAAAATTTATTAAAACCCAGAATGAATCCAAGAATTCCCAAAAGAAAAAAAAATCCATAAATAAAATTATCCACTCTCAACTCCCCAAAGCAATACATAAAAATAAAAGACAACATTCTCTTCCATGGCAGATAACACTAGCTACTCATCCCCACAGTAGGATCGACCTGAAATCATGGTAAAATAGTGGTGAGATAAAAATCTCAGTAAGTCCGTATGTGCTTTGGGTGTTCAGTGAAAACAGTTCGTGAATGCAATGTATAAAATTCTTTATAAGAGTTCACTGGCAAGCAATAAACATCAGTAAAAAACAAGAGTGGTGTTTTGGCATTTCCAGCCATACATAATTTATAAAATCAACCACTCAAAAGAAAGGATTACGGGTTACCATACGTTGGGCCCCATAACCAAATGGTCAGCATGCCACACTTTGTGCATGCTGCCGGTCAGAATGCCACACTTTGTGCAGACTGACAAAAGTAGGTGATCGGCCTACTGGGCAAGATACTCCTCATTCTCTATACCCAAACAACAACCGGGTGTCCATTCTTGCAAAACACAGTCACTTGACAGAAAAGAACACTGCTAGTTCGGACCGGCATGACTAAGTAGTACTGACATTTGTCTAAGTTGAGCTTATCTTCTGGAGGTGGCCTCCTGCCAGAAGACTCACTCTTACTCTTCAAAACTAGTACTACCAGTCTACCCCTGTTGAGTACTCAACGTAACGTATCCCACTTGGGAAAAATGAACAAAACATACTTCCACTTGAAAATGGTAATTAAGGTTTTCCAAAGTTTGGGGCAAAACTGGTTTTAGAAAGAATTTTAGGTTTTGAATAAAACTGCCCCTTGATTTACAAATAATTTTTTTGTCTGAAATGAGAATGGAAATAATCCTCAATTGCCTTTACAGAAATGAGTGACCATGCACTCTACATTTAGTTTGCCATAAAAAAAACCATTTTTCATCAAACAAGTTTTATGCAGGAGTTTACCTGATCCTTGCTCACAACAAAGGTCTCCAACAGCTGACCTAACCCCGCATGGGGTAAATACAAACCACAATCAAACTCAAGCCAAAGATTCACTTTCACAAATAAAACTAACTCAACTTACTACAATCATGTCCCTACTGTCCCAAGCTTTAAGGCTCGATAATAAATAAAAGGGTTAATAAAATAAATATAGTTTGATATTAAAATAATTAGAGTTTGGAAAATAGGTACTAATAAGTTGAAGGTTTAAATCTTGCTAAAATAATTTAGAGTTTATTTGATGAAAAGTCATAGGTGGAATTAGGTAAAATAATGATTTATTAATAATTTAGTTGTTAGAAAATAATTGGTAATTAAAATTAGTTGAAAATAAATTTTAATGAGTCTTGATTGAAAGATACTAAATAAATTTTAGTAGGTTTTGGTTAAAACATAATAATTAAATTTTAATAGTAAATATTTTACTTATTATGATTATTTTCATAAAAGGCTTTATTTGATATTATCATTTTATATATAATATCAATATATTTTATTTTTCTAGCAAAAGCTATTATTTATTTGACTAAAATATCCTTATTATATATATAATATTCCAAATCTACCCCTCCTAGGGTTTTTGAAATTACTAGCCAAAAATCATAATATTAAATATTTTATTGAAGAAATAAAATTAGCTTAGCGACAATTAGATCATAACCATAGTTCTATTGCTAACCACAATCAAGGACATATACAATCCTTCAATTCATCAAATCATCCAAATCATGCATATAAGCATAGATCTAAATTTATCAAGACATGATCTAACCCCTACTAGCATAAATATGATCATGGCTTCAATAATCCAACATGAATATAAATCCTATTCACCAAAGGTGACATAATCTCTAGCATACTTCATCACAAATACTACCTATGACATGGAGACAAGCATTAAACCTCAGATCATCATACAATCAACCAAAATAATCCATCCATGCATAAATCCCATCTCATTCACAATCATACATATACTCATGCTTCAAGCACAACAACACATACTCAAATCCCATCGCCATCTACCTTCTAAAAACATCATCCTAGAGACATGATTCTAGAGTTTAAAAAGGAAGATTGAAGGTACTTACTTGATTAATGAATGCCTTGAAGGAGTTTAGAGTAGATCTCAACTCCTAGATGTCTAACTTTGTCCAAGGGAGATGGAGAGAGCATGATTATGGAAGAAGAAGTCATCCGGCCAAGGGATTACCTTGAAGATGTTCTTGTCCTTCACAGAAATTTTCTGGTTTTGATCCGAAGTAGCAAGATTATTTGAGGAGTTTGATGTTAAGAATGGTGTCGATGGACTCACAGCAGTAAGTAGGTCAAATCTAGAGATTTTAGTGAAGGTTTGAAGTGATTTGGAGGGGTATTAGGTGAAAGAAAGTAGTAGCTGTTCTTGGTGTAGTGTGTGTGTTCTTGGAGATTGAAGGGAATTGAGAGATTGTAGTGTAGCTGCCGAAAATTCTGAGGGAATTAGGTTGGCCGAATTTCTGGAGGGTTTAGGGAGTTGTTTCTCTGATTTGGAAGGAAAAATGGAAGGTTAGTTGTCACAATCCTTGAAGAATATTTTTAGAAAGTGAATTTGGAAACTAAATATTCCAAGAATATCTTGATTGTTGGAGAGTTTTGGAAGTCTGCCATTGCTAACTGTTTGAGCAGAATTTCGGTGGGATTAATGCTGGTCTATGGGAGCTTATGGTGGCCGAAAGTAGGGTGCTTAATGGTGAAGAAGAAGTCTGGTTATTTGGGGAATGCATTATGGGAAGTTGCTAAACAAAGGTGGCTGGAATTTTGGAAATCAATCAAGCTAAATTGGAGGGATTTGTTGGAGAGATTTTTGGACAGCCACTGCTGAATTTCGTGTAGAAGCTTAAGGGGGACAATGGAGCTCTGCTACTGGAGGTTTAAGGAAGGTTTTTGCAGAATAAGGTTGGTGTTTTGGCTGGGAGAAAAATAGAAAACAAAACTGGAACTTGGACTGCCCAGAATTTTCGCTGGGCCGAATTTTTTTGGGCAGATTTTCGGCTGCCATTTCCAGCCGACTTGCAGAGGGTTTGAAGGGGGGCTTTAGGGGTTTTCAAGGCTGGTTTCTAGCCTTCTTTAGGGAGGAAAAACATGGCTAAGGTGCTACACAAAATCTGGAAGAAAACAGCTTGGTTTTGGACTCTCAAAGTGGCGATTTGTACAGGAATTTTTCCTCTTGTTACTCCAACTTTGAGTAGTCCGAAAATGGCCAAGAAATTTAGATTGTAAACTGATCCTAAAGAATATTTTTCTGGCAGCATTTGGAAGGGAATGTTAGCTAAGAAAGTTAACATTTTGAAGACACAACAAGCTGGAAAATTTTAACTCATTCCAAGAAGGAAGATGAACTAGCTAGAGGGAATTTTCAGCCAACTCACTAGAGGGATTTTCCTCTTGGAACTTCCCACAACTCTTCCACATTTTTCAGACCAAGACATTTTGATCCTACAAGATCACAACACTTCACTGAAATTTCTGGAAAGAAAATGGCTAGAATCACTTGATCAAAGTAATGAGTTGAGAATTAAGGAAAAATCAAAGATCAAGGAAAAATGAATTCCCTTTGGGAAATTCGAGTAGGTAAGGGTGTAGAATGAGGTTGCTCCTAACATGTCTCTCTTAGGACATCATCCCTATATTACTCCAAGCTCATAAGGCCGAAATTACTCTTCCCCAAGCAAAAATAAAATTAAATCAAGCTAAAGCTTCCATGATGGAATTTGAACCCTAGTCTTCAATAATTAATTCTAAGGCTCTAACCACTAAACCACATCAACTCCTGCTGATATTTTCCCTAGAAAAATTATTTTCTATTCAATCCACAAGCTATTTCCCTATTTTCACAAGCAAAAATTACCATTTTGCCCTTCTCACACAATACTCATCAACAAGACTTCAAGACTATAAAACTCAAATCCAAAGCACATAAAAATCATATAGAAATATATTTAATCATGAAATAAAAAATGATATGCATCCCAACCCCCTTACTCTAAGGTTGGTAACCACTGGGGTTTCACATAAATGGCCCAATATAAGCAGTTTCTAGCAAAATATTATAACTACCCAGGTTAAATGAAGATCGGTGATCTTTTTGAACTAAACCATAATTTTATATTTAGTTATTTTGTCACATAATATCTAGATTAAGCATGAGGCACGGAGCATGTCATTCTTATTAAACTTCATCAATTATTTCTTAATCTTATAGTAGACTGTTCAGATAAATGATATCAATATGTCAAATTGATATATTTCAGTACGACCATACATTTTAACAGTTTAACTTATCAAGGAGCCTATGGATATCTCTCCTATAATTGAGAGAGATAAATTCCTTCACTATCAATCATATTCCTCTCCCTAGTTTATTCTATATCCAACAATGGTCTAACTTATTATCTGGTTAAAGATAACTTTAGACAACGCCAAAATATAGAATTTATCAAGTAGGAAGCTACGATGAATTCAGGTCGAAGGACTTGTAATATCATTATTGCTAGAAAGTACTTATGACATATTCTATAAAGTACTCTCACTATAGGTTATATCCAATAAAATGTTCTTTAATATTTATTTATATTTTGACTTGATATCACATATATCCATGACCAGTAAAACATAGCCATCAAGTCACAAATATACTAATCTTAATTTATTATTATTCTATGAATAATAATAGATCATGGACAATTTAAGAATAGTCATTTTATTGATTGTAGGGTTTTACTATCAAGTCACGTACTTGATGACCAGAAAACTAAATGCACTATTCATGAAAAGAAATTTCTCGTATTATTACACAATACATAACAATAATAGTATAAGTACAAATTGACTTTAGGGCATATCCCTAACGTCTTCAACTTTTTGTTGATATCCTTTGGTAGGAAGGACTTGTCTGTCAACTTCAACTTTAACAGGAACAAAACTTCTAAACTTAACCTCCAAAATAACGGGTTCAACGGGAGGGATAACAACAGTCGTCAAATTTGCCAATACTTTGTCTTCTTCAAGAACTACATGTCCTTCACGGACTAACTACATGATCTTGTGCTTAAATACAAAACACTTCTCAATTGGATGACTAATCAGGCAATGGTGCTTGCAGTAGTTGAGATCATTTACTCGTCCAACTTCATTTAGACGTTTTACTTCTAGCTACTCTATAGCTTTAGCAGCTAATAATTCATCGAACATTAAGGAAACATCAGAGTTGAGGAAAGGATATTTCTTAGACTGCCTTTCTTCTAAGGTTACCTTTTTCCTTTCCTACAGAGGATCCATCTTCTTGGTTACCTTTTGAGTTACCTTTGAAAAAAATTTTATCGGTGCTGTGACTGTGGCCATGGATTCTTTTGCTTTAGTTTTAGACAAAGATT
Organism: Voacanga thouarsii; assembly: GCA_026120185.1. Taxonomy (NCBI): domain Eukaryota; kingdom Viridiplantae; phylum Streptophyta; class Magnoliopsida; order Gentianales; family Apocynaceae; genus Voacanga; species Voacanga thouarsii. The sequence goes on along the minus strand of JANUWF010001863.1, from coordinate 1,471,855 downwards.
TGCTCCCATTTCTAAAATCTTATTTTTCTTTACTTTTGTTGGGGTTTGAACAGGTGCCTTACCCCCATGTGCTACAATGCTCAATTCCATATCATGAGCACGGGTTGCCAATTCTTCAAAAGTCTTTGACATGATCTTTTTAATGATATACTGGAGTCCCCAGTGCATGCCTTGAATTCACATCTCAATTGTTGATAATTCACTTAGAAGATCTTTATAATTGACATTCAAATTCCTCCATTTGTTGATGTAGTCCACCACTAGTTCATCTTTCCATTAACGGGAGCTAGTGAGTTCTACCACACTAAGGACTTTACGGGTGCTATAAAATCTATTGAGAAACTCTTGTTCAAGTTGCTTCTAACTGTTGATGGAACCCGGTGCAAGATCAGTGTACTAATCAAATGTATTTCCTTTAAGGGATTGATAAGAATTCCTGGTGGCTTTTCTCGATATTATGGGTGTTTTTGTTGGCTATGTTTCAACTCAACTCAAAGGAACAAAAAAACTGAGATTCTTGTCATCAAAAAGGAGAAAACCAAATAACTACCTACCCTATTTCAAATCCTTCATGCCTCAAAGACCCTCAAGATGAGTAGAAAGTTCTACTATAATCTCACCTCAATATTCTTGAAGCAACAAAGACAAACAAGAAGAAATAGAATGGAGAAAATAGGCACCCAAATATTGGATTTCAAACAAACCTTAGAAGAACAAAGCAACTAAGACCCATTCAAAAAAATAACATTGGATTATCTAAAAGATGTATAGACTCTTGCAAAAAGAGGATTAACCCTTTAACTTGGTCTTGAATAAGATGAACAAGGAGGCTAGGGCCTCTCAAGATTCTCTTCTCAAATTTGAATTAAAGTGAAGTGTATTGTGTTTTCAAATCACTAAATGTGTTATTTATACTACCCTAACCCTAGCTAAGTAATCCCTAAGGTTCTATTACAGTTTAAGGTCATAATAAGTCTTTACAAGCAATTAAAATTGAAGTAAACCGGAGAAAACATTAAAAACGCAGAGATGTCGTTAGCTGCCTAGGGTGGAACTGGTGCCGGTTGGACATCACAGCTGGGGCCGGCTGTGTTCTGTCTTTGGGCCGGTCTTGTTATGATTTGAGGCAGCTATTGGGGCAGATTGGAGCCGGCGCTGGCCGTCCTCTGATGGCCTCTATTTTACTCAAGTTTCGTCCGTCTTTGTCACCGGCCCTTGTCCTTACATGATTATACCTCCCTCACCTTGATCTTGTCCTTCATGATGAAGTGGAGTCTCATTATATCCCCCTCTTTGAAAAGAATTCGTCTCTGAATCATTGCCATCATCTATATGGAATGCTTTCACCATTGCCACCTTCTTAGCTCCACCAAGTATCATTCGTTCACCTATAGGCAAGGGAATCAATTCAAAGGGAGGTAGGGGAATAAAACCATACACAATTTCAAAAGAAGAATGATAAATGGTAGTGTGAAAAGCCCTTTTGTAAACAAACTTAAGGTGTGGCCAGCATTCCTCCCAATTAGTCATATTCTTCTTGATTATGGTCCGTAAGAATTGGGTAAGTGTTCAGTTGACCACCTCCTTGGGAAAAACAACTTCAAATTCTTAAGGAATAGCTATAATTTCATTAGGCAAAGGCAATAAAGAATCATTAATAGAATCATAAGAACCTTTGCATAAACGAAGAATAACCGGTTCCTTAGCTTCTATAACCTTCATGGCCTCACTCTCTTTTGCTAAGAAATTCACTCTTCTTTTACCTCCCCTCTCTTGTCCTTGCTCACTCCTATCCTTGATTGCCAAAGAAACTTATTTGTTCATCCTCTCTCTCAACTCTTTTTCCTTCCTCTCTTTTTCTTTCCCTTTAATTTCTTGTTTTTGCTTAACATCTTGTCCAACAATTTCCCTATCATCACTTTTCTCATTCCCATTTCCCTTTTATTTTCCTTGGTACCTTTCTTCCTCTTTTTCTTTATCGGTAGAATCCTTACCATAGGGATTAGTATACATCTTTCTCTTACTTGGACACTTTTGAGAAGAATGTACATATCTAAGACACTTAAAACACTTGATATCCCTATTCCTATGTGGCCTCTCCATGGCTTCTCCCTCGTCCTTGTTCCAACCTTCCCTAGGTTTCCAATCCTCTCTTGGCTTCCAATCCTCTTTAGGTTTGTAGAAGTCCCTTTAGAATGGCTTAGGGGCTTCATCCTTCTCAATTGGCACCTTGCTAGTAATGTTGGGGTTTGGAAATGGTGGCCTAGTGAATGCCCTCATCCTAAGGCTAGGCACTTCAAATCGCTCTTGACCTTTGCTTTGTGCAATGGTAGAAGATTGTCCAAGATGATTTATCAACTCTCTTTTCATGTTTTGGAACTTACTTTGCATAGCCCTCATCATAGCTTGCAAGTCTTCATGCAAACACCTAGCATCAATTTGATCTTCTTGAGGTCTACTAGGTCTACTTGGTTAGGCCTAGAGATTTCTTGATCATAGGCCATGGTGATAGAATATTTACTTACTTATACCTACAACACAAAGATAGTAGAAAGAAAAATAGATCCTCGCTGCACTTCCTTACGTGTTGGCTCTCGAGGTTGATCACTCCACACTCGTGTTTGCTCTCTTAGACTCTTTTAATATTAGGCTCTCCCTCTTACCTTTTTCTTAACACTTAAGCCTTCTTGTTCAATCCTAATTCACCCCAATAGCTAAAATTTTAGTCCAACTTAGTGAATCACACAAATCAAAAGAATTTTCTAATTAGGGGGTCTTAGGGGAATTTCAACAAACACTTGTTGGGCATCTCAAGCAAACAAGTTTTTAACTAAGAATTTCAAGAAAAAATAGACTCAATCAACACAAGAACAAGCACTAGACACAAAAGAAACACTTCTAAGTAAGAAACAAAAAAGAATTATCAAGAAAAAAGAAACAAGAATAACTAGAACTAGGATGATGAAGAACAAGATGATCACAAGTGTGCACTAGAATAAATTGAGTTCAATGAACATGGAATTCATCAATAGAGTGATATACTAAGGCCCAATATCCCAAGGAATGAGAATTAAGAATTAAAGATCCCAACTATAACAAAAAATATTCTCATAGAACACTTATCAAACACCTTAGATGTAATTCTCGTCACTTAAGAACAATCAGTATTTTCACTCATATTGAAGCCAAATTTCACCACAATCACAAGATAAATTTGTTTTCAAGGATTATAACAACATCAAGGAAAAATTTCCCAACAGAAAAATCAAGATATAACAAAGATTTAATGACCTTTTTGGAGCAGGTTTTGAGTTACGGGATTTCTTTGTTTTCCCCTTTTCTTCACTTTGTAGGGCTTCTTTTCTTGTTTTCAAGCTTTGATGGGAATCAAAGCTTTCCTTGCTCTGATAGCAAACTCATGGATACAAATTCTTGGTGGCTTTTCTCGATGTTATGGGTGTTTTTGTTGGCTATGTTTTAGCTCAACTCAAAGGAACAAAAAAACTGAGATTCTTGTGACCAAAAAGGAGAAAACCAAATAACAACCTACATTCTTTCAAACTCTTGAAGAACAAAGCCTTAAAGACCCTCGAAATGAGTAGAAAATTTTGCTATAATCTCACCCCAATATCCTTGAAGCAACAAAGGCAAACAAGAAGAAATAGAATGGAGAAAATAGGCACCCAAATATTGGATTTCAAACAAACCTTAAAAGAATAAAGCAACTGAGACCCATTCAAAGAAATAACATTGGATTATCCAAACGATTTATAGACTCTTACAAAAAGAGGACTAACCCTTTAGTTTGGTCTTGAACAAGATGAATAAGGAGGTTAGGGCCTCTCAAGATTCTCTTCTCAAATTTGAATTAAAATGAAGTGTATTGTGTTTTCAAATCACTAAAGGTGCTATTTATACCACCCTAACCCTAGCTAAGTAATCACTAAGGTTCTATTACAGTTTAAGATCATAATAAGTGTTTACAAGCAATTAAAATTAAAGTAAACCGGAGAAAACATTAAAAACACGGAACTGTCATTAGCTGCCCAGGGTGGAACCGACACCGATTTGGACATCACAGCCGGCGCCTCCTGTGTTTTGTCTTCGGGCCAGTCTTGTTGTGATTTGAGGCGGCTGTTGGGGCAGATTGGAGCCGGCGCTGGCCGTCCTCTAGTGACCTCTTTTTTGGTCGAGTTTTGTTCGTCTTTGTTGCTGGCCCTTGTCCTTACATGGTCACACCTCCCCCTCCTTGATCTTATCCTTCATGATGAAGCGGAGTCTCATCAGGGTCGCACAAACTGTTTCACTAGTAGATCTCCATAAGTTCCAGTATTGTTGCACGTCTCGATGAACTATGCCATGTGCTACTTGGAATTTCCTTGCCATCAAATTATCGAAACTTTGGTGGCTGATATCCAGCTGGTATTTTCATATTATCAATTCTTTGCGAATAAGGCTTTGCGTATGTGAAGGTAGATTTGCTACCTCCTTCATACTTGTTCTTAATCGTACCCATGATGAAGTCTTTGAGCTGATCAATAGGAATCGTACCTTCAGAGGATATCCGAATATCCTATGATTTCTTGGAAGTTTTCACATTCCTCTTGCACTTTAAATCTCTTTAAAGGAGCTTAACTAGTTTCGCCAATCTTCTCAAAACGATGGATGAGATGTGCAATGGTGAGATCTTACTCTTCGGTGCGTTTGGCGAGTCCCTCCATTAATTTTGTGAGGTGCACAAGTTGGTCTTCCAGACTTTGTGTGCTAGTCATCATAACCAGCACCACAGAAGAAGCAGTAGAATCTTCATTAAATGAAGCTTTGGATTTGGGGTCCCCATGGAAGGATTGAGGCGTAGAGCCAGTACTTGAACTTTGGTTAGCTTACTTGGAGATGTTGGTCTTCTCCAATGAAGGTGAAATCTTGCACATTGCAGAAGCAGCATCTTCAACTTTGCAGTCACAGGTGATGAGACAACGCCGAAGTTTTAAGCCTCGCTTTATGAAAGAGCTCGAGCCTTACTTCTTGTCAACATACCTTGGCTTGAAGCTTATAGAGCCTTGCCAACAGTTATTGCTGCTTCCATGATATCAGCAACCTTTGAACAAGCAGATGTAGTTTTACTGTTCTTTGGGCTATTGAGTTGATTTGTTCTTGCACTTGAACTTGGGATTGATATAAAGGTTGAAGAGAAGAGATAGGAGGCAGAGATTGTCCTACTGGGCGTGCTAGAAATTTGTAGATGACAAATTTCAAGTCTGCAAATAAGACAAGAAAAATATCAAAAAATATAAAATATTTAGCAAATACGAAAAGTGGTTACAAATCTCGAGGAAGTCCTAAATTGTAGGATGAGTCCCCCGATTCTTCTCCTTTTGAAAAATGTTGATTCGAGGGTTGAAGAGTTTGATCTCAAATCGAATAGAATTTGATGATGAACACTTGATTACCAAGCCTTCGAGACTTGTTTGATGCATAGCAAGATGAACGCCTTGAAATATGATGAAGTTTTTGACCCTTGACTTTGATGAAACTTGAATGCTTGAGCTTGTTGAAACTTGAGATGCCTCTTGTTTGTTGAACTTTGAGGATCTAGGGGTGCCTTGAACCATTGAGGGAAGACTCTATTTATAGGCTAAAATTCCCTTAACTTTAGCATAAATGGCCGATGTAGGATTTTTAAGAAGTCTCCTAACAACCCTAATGGACTTGGGTTTAAGATGACTTGGGGGTTTAATTTATGTTTTAGCCAAATCTCATTTAGTCCACATTATATTCAGGTTATGAGATTTTCAAAAAGTACAGCTTTAGGGCCTAGTCCAATTCTATTTAATCCATAACATATTAGATTTAATGTGAAATTCACCCTTAACAATAACTCAATTTTAATAGTCCAATTTTATGATATATTGGATTTAGTGAACTTTTAATGATGGCCCGATTATATTAATCCAAGAATAATTATACTTATTCATGCCCTAGAGTCAAGTACGTAACTTGATAGTAATATAAGGCTAGAGTCATATGAGGCTTATACTATTACTATGCCCTAGAGTCAATTTGTACTTATACTATTGTTGTTATGTTTTATATAATAATACGAGGCTTTTCTTTCCCTGAATAGTGCGTTTTATTTTGTGGTCATCAAGTACGTGACTTGATAGTAAAACCCAACAATGAATACAATGACTATTCTAAATCTATCCTTGATCGTTTATTATTATTGGAATAATAATAAATTAAGATTAGTATGTTTGTGACTGAATGGCTATGTTTTACTGGTCATGGATATTTGTTATATCAATTCAAAACATAAATAAATGTTAGAGAATATTGTATTGGACATGACCCACTGTTAGAGTACTTCATGGAACATGTCATAAGTACTTTCTAGCCATAATAATATTAAAAGTCCTTCGACCTAAATTCATCATATTTTCCTACTTGATAAATTTTGTATTTTGACGTTGTCTAAAGTTGTCTCTAACCAGATAATAAATTAGACTACTGTTGGATATAAAATAAATCAAGGAGAGGAATATGATTGATTGTAAAGGAATTTGTCCCTCTCAATTATGGGAGATATATCCATGGGCCCCTTGATAAGTTAGACTGTTAAAATGCATGGCCGTGCTCAAATATATCAATCTAAGATATCGATATCATTTGTTTGAATAGTCTTGTTGGATTGTATGCCCTCTTAGACTAGGTTTCTGATGTAAAATCGAATATTTTAATAAAAGAATTTATTTTCAGAAATTGTTTGTGAATTTATTTTTTGTTTGTGCACGATTTTCGTTTGGAACAGACCCATTGTGTTTAAATAAGTGATCCATCTGAATGGTGGTCTTTCACAGTAAGGTATGGATCACGGGTTATTTAACACATAAACATTTGTTCTTAACCTATTGATGAGACTGGGAACCTCGTCATGTTTAGGTTATTATGTTATGAATTCCAAATAGGGAATGGCTTGCCTTTAGCCAGTGAGTAGTCCACTCACTTCATGACATAAGTGTATTTCGAATACGTAGAACATGACCTGTAGTAGTGGTTTCTCAAAATACTATATGGTAGAAACCTAGACTACTACCGCTACAGCGTGAACTAGTACTCTACGACTTGAGTATAAGTTGGTGGTCTGGCGAAGGCTGGTAGCATATACTTTGACTTGCTAGAGTTGAGGTTCTATCGTAGGGCCAATATACTTTCATGTTGGGTATGTGTGACTAGTTAGTTAAGACAGACTTATACAAGATAGTTTCTGCACTATATCGCCTCTTGTGGTTGTCCGGATGGTCTAAAATGTCCAGGGCCCTGGGAAACATGACTTGGATGTTTGCTTTAGGGTAGCTCCCTTGGAAAGTGGAAACACTCCAGGAAGTCGTGGACCATTGGACTAGAAGCCTAAGGATGGTAGATGTCATTTAGGGGGGTGTTAGTACACTTCTTCCTCTCTAAATGTACGGCGATGTGTAGATGAGTATTTTAGTCATTTCACCTGTAGGTCGGATACTTTGCGAATGCAGCATTGTCCTTGGGGTCAATATTTCCTTATGGTGATATTAGGAAATATTTAAAATGAAAAATACAGCAATTTATATAGTAGGGGTATTTTGGTCATTTTAGCAGCCAAGGCGATGTGTCTTTTTGGTCCTCGGAATAGCCCGTAAGTCCTAACTAATTTTGGGTTGAAGCATTGGTCTCATGTGAAGAGGATTTTATTTTAATTGATTTTATTTAATTTTATTCAGGAAGTCTAATTTATTATTGGACTGGAATAAAATAAATAAATAAATAAAATAGGAGTTGACAGAAATTAATTATCTAGTTTAATTGGTTAATTAATTATTCAGGGCCTAGGTCCAGTATGAATAATTAAGAAATTAACATGGGCTTAAACTAGGGGAAATAATTAATGTTTAAATTATTTATTGGGTTATTTATATAGGCCCAAGAAATAAATAATTAAAGATTAGTTATTATGGTTCATTTGGGCTTCTTAATTATTTATTGAGTTGTTTATATAAGCCCAGGAAATAAATAATTAATGTTTATTATTTTTGGCCTTTTGGGTCCAAGGAAAATAATAAATATTTTTCTAGCCCAATAGCTTGGACCTTAGGGTTTTTTCCAGATACGGTCAAGAGGAGTTTAGGGTTAGGCCAAACTGATTCTCAGGATAACATCCGGGTGTTTTGAAATCCCGGGGATATGTTTATCAGATATTGAGAGACCTAGTTTAGGCTAACTGATAAACAACTCTTTGGAAAAGAAAAAACCCTAATTTTCCCTAGACACACAAGACTCACGTCTCTCTCTCTCTGGCAGCTCACGTTTTTTTCCCTCTCCCTCCTCTGTGGTTTCTTCTTGTTCTTTGCTAATCAATAGCAAAAGAACCAAGGAGTTTTGAGACCGTTCCTCTTCACCATAGTGTTCACCAACTAGAGGTTAGGCTGAGGAATATCCCGAGAGCTGGAGAGCTAAGCGTTAATGCAAACAAGGCGAAGTAGAAGGCTAGCGGGTATTCAATCGGAAGCTCCTTCAAGTGTGCAAAGCGAGGCGATTCCAGCCGTTCAATCTGTTCCTACGCAATCTAGGAGGGTTAAGGAACACAAAGGTATGATCTTCACGCTTCCGCATGGCTTTTAAGGCCTGGTTTTATTCTTCTTTGTGAAATTTTTAACGCTACAGTGCATGCCCCTATTTTCATGTTTCCATCAAAGTGGTATCAGAGCCACTGGTTTTGATCAATATAGGGAGCATGGTAGTTAATAAAATGGAGAAGATGATTATACCTGTGATCCTTCGCTGTTTTGGTATGGGATAGATGGTTTTGTAAGCTTCACCGTTGAAACATAGGAGCCCTCTGTAAATTTTTTTGGCTTTTAAGTTTAATCGTGTAAACCCAATTTAAATGGGTATAGGCGGTTGTGTTTTTGGTTTGGATGTTTTTTGTAAGTAAAATGTCCAAAGAAGCCTAAAAAAATGAAGCAGAAGAGTTTCTGCTATTCTGGTGCGAGAAAAAAGAAAAAGCGAAGAAGACAACTATTCCTAAGCCAATTGAGCCGAGCCGCTGCCGAAATTGGGTCAAGAGCCGGTCGCTGATGAGCCGCGGAAGCCGAGCCAATTCCTTTGATTTGAGCCAAATTCAATTGCAAAATTTGCAATTGAATTTCATTTGGCTTTCGGGTTCTTGCGCGGGTCAGAGGAGAACCGACTGGGGCAGCACGCGGGCTGAAGCGCGGGTCGGCAGCAAAGGAGAACCGGGCGCGGGCGAAGTCCACGAGTCGTGGCTGGCGTACGATCTGGTGCGGCTGCGGTGGACCACATGCCATTCTGGCGCGGATCCTGTGCGGCCGGTGCAGTGGACCGCCAACCATTTTTTTGGCAATTTTTTTAAATTTTTTTTCCTTTCTTGTTTTGGGTCCCATACCAGGTGAAGTTAATATTTTTGCAATATTTATATTCTTGGAATATATTTGCATGAAAAATATTAGTAAGGGATTTTAAGATTAAACAAGGTCATTAATTAATTAATTAATGTGTTTAATTCTATTATTTGGGCACTTAGGTTTAAAAAATAGAAAAGCATGAAAATGTTTATTGTTTTCTAGCATGCTGTTATTTTTATGTACCTATGTGTGCTTTTCCTCAAAGACCAAAGTCTTTGGGAAATTTTTTTTTTGTTTTGACAAGAAATATATTTTTCTTCAAAAACTAAATGGTTATTTTAATTGGTACAAAAATTAATCCTTGAATATTTTCTCAAAGGATTTAATCCTTGACATAGAAAATATATTGGATTTAGATATTTTTGTAAATTAAAATGGAGAGCCATTTTTGTTTTGTTTGGATTAGAAAAATGATTTTGTCAAATAAACTTGAGACCAAAGTCTCTAGAAAGTTTTAATTGGAAAAATTTTGAAATCATTAAGTTTTAACTTAAATAAAATTAGTCCATGGAGAAAATCTCTCAAAGGATATAAGCCTTGACATAGAGATTTTGTTGGACTTAGATATTTTATTTTTTGAGTTAAGGAAAAACTTAATGGAAATTTCAAAAGGATATTTTCCAAAAAACCTTTATTTTCCAACGGCCCCACGGCTTCCATCACGGTCCTCATTAGAGATCGTGGATCCCTTTGCGTCACCCTGGGAGTGAACCCGTATAGGATGGGGATACCATAAGGATCTAGATCTAATGGAATGATGTAATTAATAACCCGGGGCACGTACTATGATCGGCCAGCCCACGTTGGAGGTTATAGTGCGAGGTATGTCCATAGGAAATGAGAGGAAATGGCCATCCCACGATGGAGTTATTCTCTAGACCATTACCTAGAAGGGAAATTAATTTGTGGTGGTTAATACACTTAGCTTAGGAAACTATTAATCATCCCAAGAAGCTATGTCAGTTTTCCTAAGAGCCAAATTATTTTCAGTGCACAAATTTCATTTTGTTTTCACAAACTAAATTCTTTCTTTTATTTTCGATTTTCAGAAATGGTGGGAGGTTCTTTTAGTCCATTGGCCATTATTCTCAGGGAGAATAAGCTAACGGGTCCAAACTATGAGGACTGGAAATGGAACCTGGACATAATACTCACAATTGAGGAGTATAAGTATGTCATTTACGAGACCTGCCCTGTTATCGGGGAAGGTTCCACCGCTGAAGAGCGAGAGGCTGAAAAGGCATGGAAGAAAGCTGACGAAATGGCACGTTGCTATATGTTAGCTTCCATGTCTAATGTGCTCCAGTCAAAACACGAGCACATGGCTTCTGCATATGATATAAGTCAATCATTGGCAACTATGTTCGCAAACAAGAGCCGGCCCGCAAGGCAGGAGGCTCTTCGAACTATTGTGAACACTAAGATGGCTAAGGGAGTATCAGTCCGAGAGCATATGCTCAAGATGATTACTGCTTTCGAGGAGGCAGAAATCTTAGGGGCTGTCATTGACCCCGAGAGCCAAGTGGACATGGTTCTCGAATCTCTACCGGGCTCTTTCACTCAGTTCAAGTTAAACTATAACATAAACAAGTTGAACATGAGTTTAACTGAACTGATGAAGGAGCTCCAGATGGCGGAGAAGGTCATGAAGCCGCATCTAAGGCCATGATTGCTAAGGCCTCTTCTTCAAGAACTGGGCCTAAGCCCAAAAAGTTCAAGAGGAAGAAGGGGAATGCAGCAGCCCAGCCCAAGAACCAACACAAGGACAAACCAAAGGGTAAGTGCTTCAAGTGTGAAAAGAAGGGACACTGAAAAAAAGAGTGTCCAGATCTTCAGGCCAAGAAAAACCCCACAGGTAATGTTTACTATCTAGAGTCCATATCAATGGTAGGATCAACTTCCACTTGGATTTTTGATTCAGGAGCCACTGATCATATCTGTAACTCCTTGCAGGGGTTTAGGAAGATAAAAAGACTCAAGAAGGGCGAACATGGGCTTCGAGTGGGTAATGGAGCACAAGTCTGGGCCCTTGCAGTGGGACAAGCTGGATCTTATCTTTGATTGTAATAAGATAGTGGTTTTAAAAGACACTTTATATGTACCTGGTTTTCGTCAGAATTTGATTTCAGTTGCAAAACTTATTAATCAAGGATATTCTGTATCTTTCCATTCTGGTATTTCTATCAGTAGAGATGGAAAAATTTTATGTACTGGGCACATGTATGGTAATCTGTTCTTTTTAAACCTTATTAACAACTAATCAAATAGCGCTCTATCTGAACCTTTAACTAAGAAGAGAAAGACCAATATCAATGATTCATACCTTTGGCATCTAAGGTTGGGTCATATTAACTCAACCAGGATTCAGAGGCTAATCCATGATGGGCCTTTGGGCTCATTGAGATTGGAAAGTTGGCCTCAGTGTGAATCCTGCCTAATGGAAAAAATGACCAAGAGGTCATTTACACCAAAGGCAGATAGAGCCAAGGAGGTGTTGAGTCTTGTTCACACCGATGTGTGTGGTCCATTGTCTACACTAGCTAGAGGAGGTTTTGAGTACTTCATCACGTTCACGGATGATTGTACGAGGTATGGTTACATTTACCTGATGAGACGCAAGTTTGACTCTTTTGACAAGTTCAAAGAGTTTAAGGCTGAAGTGGAGCCTCGGACAGGTAAATTAATCAAAACCTTACGATCGGATCGTGGTGGAGAGTACCTCCTAGGTGAATTCAAGGACTACATGGTACATCATGGGATAGTATCCCAACTCTCTACACCGGGAACCCCCCAGCAGAACAGAGTAGCTGAGAGAAGGAATAGGACGTTGATGGAAATAGTCCGAAGCATGATGTCTCATGCTACTCTTCCAGTGTCCTTTTGGGGATATGCCTTGGAAACAGTGGCATATATTCTGAACTTGGTACCTTCAAAGTCAGTACCTAGGACTCCCTATGAGATGTGGACTGGGCGTAAGCTAAGTCTAAATCATCTTAGGATTTGGGGTTGTCCAGCTTATGTACTGATCAAGGGAGACAAGTTGGAACCAAGATCAGAATTATGCTATTTTGTTGGGTATCCAAAAGGGACAAAAGGAGGTTACTTTTATCATCCTAAGGAGCAGAAGGTACTAGTCAGTACCAATGCTAGATACTTGGAAGATGATCAAAGTACTTCCACTAAAAGTTCAACTAGGTTGGAACTTGAGGAGAAGTTATCTACGGAATCAACTTCTTCTGACCTGATAGTGGAACAAGAAGAGGCACAGCCTCAAAAGCCTGTACAAATGGAGCCTCGTCATAGTGGGAGGGTATCTAGGGTTCCGGATAGATGTACTGGAGAAGCTTTTGAGCTGGTTTCTTACCATCAGGAACAAGACGCCATTAGATACGAGGAGGATATTGTTGATGCCGATGCAAATCTGTGGCATGAAGCAATGAAAATCGAGATTGAGTCTATGTACCTCAATCAGGTTTGGGATCTTGTAGCATCACCTAAAGGGATAAAACCCATTGGGTGCAAGTGGGTATACAAGAGAAAGAGAGGAGCGGATGGGAAGGTGGAAACCTTCAAAGCTAGGCTTGTGGCGAAAGGATATACTCAGAAAGAAGGTATCGACTATGAGGAAACCTTTTCCCCGATAGCCATGCTTAAATCCATCCGCATCCTCCTTGCCATCGCATGTCACTATGACTACGAGATATGGCAAATGGATGTCAACACGGCATTCTTGAATGGCCATCTTAGCGAAGATATGTATATGTCCCAACTGGAAGGCTTCATTGCTGAAGGCCAGGAACACATGGTTTGCAAGATTAAGAAGTCCATTTATGGACTTAAGCAGGCATTGAGAGCATAGAACATTCGTTTTGATGAGACCGTAAAGTCTTATGGTTTTATTCAAAACGAAGATAAACCATGCGTATATAGGAAACTTGAAGGCATTAATGTGGTTTTTCTTGTCCTCTATGTGGATGACATTCTACTCATTGGAAATGATGTAGGGATATTGTCATTTACAAAGGTTTGGCTGTCTAGTCAATTCAGTATGAAGGACTTGGGAGAAGCCAGCTACATTCTCGGGATTAGGCTTCTTAGAAATAGGAAGTAGAGAATGTTAGGGTTATCCCAAGCGACATACATTGACAAGATGTTGGCCAAGTACAGCATGGACTCATGCAAGGGAGCTCTAATCCCTTGCAGACATGGGTTGTCATTTTCTTCAAAGGACTGTCCTAAGTCTTAAGAAGAAAAGGACAGAATGAGTAGGATTCCTTACGCTTCGGCTGTGGGAAGTCTCATGTACGCCATGCTATGTACTAGGCCAAATATCTATTTTGCCGTGGGCTTAGTTAGCAGATATCAGTCAAACCTAGGGGAGGTTCATTGGCAAGCTGTAAAGCATATTCTCAAGTACCTCAAGGGAATGAGAGATTATATGCTGGTTTATAGGGCTGATGATTTGGTTCCTACAGGATACACAGACTCAGACTTCCAGGCGGATAAGGATGAGAGAAAATCCACTAGTGGATATGTCTTCACCTAGTCTGCAGGAGCAATTTCATGGAGGAGTATCAAGCAATCTTGTATTGCTGACTCAACTATGGAAGCTGAGTATGTGGCAGCTTCGGAAGCGTCTAAGGAAGCAGTTTGGCTCCAGAAGTTCCTTTCAGAACTTGGAGTCGTACCACATATGGACAGGCCGATTGTGATGTATTGCGACAACACTGGAGCAGTATCGCAATCTAAGGAACCTCGGAACCTCAAGAAGGGGAAACACATCGAGACGAAGTACCACCTGATCCGGGATTTCATCCAGAGACGGGAAGTCGTGGTGGAGCATATTACCTCAGAAAACAATCTAGTAGATCCATTCACCAAGCCTTTAGCTGAGAGAGTCTTCAAGAGACACTTAGACACCATAGGGGTAGGCACCTATGGACTTACCTAGTCTTAGAGTGCAAGTGGGAGATTGTTGGATTGTATGCCCTCTTAGACTAGGTTTCTGATGTAAAATCGAATATTTTAATAAAAGAATTTATTTTCAGAAATTGTTTGTGAATTTATTTTTTGTTTGTGCACGATTTTCGTTTGGAACAGACTCATTGTGTTTAAATAAGTGATCCATGTGAATGGTGGTCTTTCACAGTAAGGTATGGATCACGGATTATTTAACACATAAACATTTGTTCTTAACCTATTGATGAGACTGGGAACCTCATCATGTTTAGGTTATTATGTTATGAATTCCAAATGGGGAATGGCTTGCCTTTAGCCAGTGAGTAGTCCACTCACTTCATGACATAAGCGTATTTCGAATACGTAGAACATGACCTGTAGTAGTGGTTTCTCAAAATACTATATGGTAGAAACCTAGACTACTACCGCTATAGCGTGAACTAGTACTCTACGACTTGAGTATGAGTTGGTGGTCTGGCGAAGCTGGTAGCATATACTTTGATTTGCTAGAGTTGAGGTTCTATCGTAGGGCCAATATACTTGCATGTTGGGTATGTGTGACTAGTTAGTTAAGACAGACTTATACAAGATAGTTTCTGCACTATATCGCCCCTTGTGGTTGTCCGGATGGTCTAAAATGTCCAGGGCCCTGGGAAACATGACTTGGATGTTTGCTTTAGGGTAGCTCCCTTGGAAAGTGGAAACACTCCAGGAAGTCGTGGACCATTGGACTAGAAGCCTAAGGATGGTAGATGTCATTTAGGGGGTGTTAGTACACTTCTTCCTCTCTAAATGTACGGCGATGTGTAGATGAGTATTTTAGTCATTTCACCTGTAGGTCGGAGACTTTGCGAATGCAGCATTGTCCTTGGGGTCAATATTTCCTTATGGTGATATTAGGAAATATTTAAAATGAAAAATACAGCAATTTATATAGCAGGGGTATTTTGGTCATTTTAGCAGCCAAGGCGATGTGTCTTTTTGGTCCTCAGAATAGCCCGTAAGTCCTAACTAATTTTGGGTTGAAGAATTGGTCTCATGTGAAGAGGATTTTATTTTAATTGATTTTATTTAATTTTATTCAGGAAGTCTAATTTATTATTGGACTGGAATAAAATAAATAAATAAATAAAATAGGAGTTGACAGAAATTAATTATCTAGTTTAATTGGTTAATTAATTATTCAGGGCCTAGGTCCAGTATGAATAATTAAGACATTAACCTGGGTTTAAACTAGGGGAAATAATTAATTTTTAAATTATTTATTAGGTTATTTATATAGGCCCAAGAAATAAATAATTAAAGATTAGTTATTATGGTTCATTTGGGCTTCTTAATTATTTATTGGGTTGTTTATATAAGCACAGGAAATAAATAATTAATGTTTATTATTTTGGGCCTTTTGGGTCCAAGGAAAATAATAAATATTTTTCTAGCCCAATAGCTTGGACCTTAGGGTTTTTTTCAGATACGGTCAAGAGGAGTTTAGGGTTAGGCCAAACTGATTCTCAAGATAACATCCGGGTGTTTTGAAATCCCGGGGATATGTTTATCAGATATTGAGAGACCTAGTTTAGGCTAACTGATAAACAACTCTTTGGAAAAGAAAAAATCCTAATTTTCCCTAGACACACAAGACTCACGTCTCTCTCTCTCTGGCAGCTCACGTTTTTTTCCCTCTCCCTCCTCTGTGGTTTCTTCTTGTTCTTTGCTAATCAATAGCAAAAGAACCAAGGAGTTTTGAGACCATTCCTCTTTACCGTAGTGTTCACCAACTAGAGGTTAGGCTGAGGATATGCTGAGAACTGGAGAGCTAAGCGTTAATGCAAAAAAGGTGAAGTAGAAGGCTAGCGGGTGTTCAACCGGATGTTCCTTCAAGTGTGCAAAGCGAGGCGATTCCAGCCATTCAATCTGTTCCTACACAACCTAGGAAGGTTAAGGAACGCAAATGTATGATCTTCACGCTTCCGCATGGCTTTTAAGGCCTGGTTTTATTCTTCTCTGTGAAATTTTTAACGCTACAGTGCATGCCCCTGTTTTCACGTTTCCATCAAGTCTACTATGAAATCAAGAAATAATTGATTAAGCTTAATAAGGATGATATGCTCCATACCTTATGCTTAATATGGATATTGTGTGACAAAAGGACTAAATATAAAATAATAATTTACTTCACAGAGATCACCGATCTTCATTTAACCTGGATAGTTATAATATTTTACTTGAAACTGCTTATAACTTGTGGGCCATTTAAAGATGATTTGGGCACACTGCCAATGTTAAATGAACCTATAGGGTCACACAATAAGCAAACTTGTTATGTTATTTTTCTGGTAATCAGATTTGATGAATCTGGAAACATGTCTATGTTAATCAAATTTAGAAAATCTACAAGATACAATGAATTTGGAAATATGTCCACATTTGATGTATCTGGATGATGTCCAGATTATAAGAATCTGACTCGGTAAATTAATTTATTAAATTACCAAGATAATGGCAGAATCTTATCATATCAGTTTTAATTTAATTTAAATTGAAATTTAAATACGATAAGTATTATTAGGGTTGGACTCTAAGAAGTTCGGAGTGGGGTTTTAAGAAAACCCTAGCCGTCTTCTTAAGTGTGCCAATTTGGTTGAGAAGATTCATGCCTCCATTCATCAGGAAAAAAAAAAAAACCTCTCAAACCGTAGGTGCTAGCACTCCCCGGGTAACAAGTGAGTTCGCGGTGTGTATCCGATAGAGGACGTTCGCATACTGCAGTGTCTGGTGATTGTTCGGGTTGAACGTACAACAGCGCAATCAGAATCAAATGATTTTGATTACAGCAAACAGAGGTAATCCTGCAAACCTACAATCTTCTTAATCGTTTACTTGGATCATCGGAAGGGATTCGTGGATGTTTTTCGCATTTAGGAGTCCGCGAATCCTAACAGTGGTATCAGTGCAACTTGTTAAACGATTAGGTTGATTCATCTGTGTTAATCGTATTGTTGTGGATATGTATGATGTGTGTGTGTATGTGTGTGTGTGTGTGTGTGTGTGTGTGTGAATTTAAATAGTATATATCAGCATGTTCGCATGATTATAATTTTAGAATACTTAGCATGCAGACTGCCTGAATTAGGTTTAATATGTGTGTCTTAGTTGCATTATCAGACCATATTAGTTGCAGATTGTCTGTAAACTGGTTTTTTTCAATATGATATGGTATCGTAAGCATGCTATCCGTCGTTCTATTTTTGCAAATTGTTTGTATTAATCGGCCATGATAATATGTAATCTGTATGAATATGATTAAAGGGGAACGCAGATTGTCTGTAATATGAAATTTCACGACGATGGTTACCAGAGTCCGAACATTAATCTGATTAATGTTCGTTATGTGTTATTCATTTATGTTTTTTATTGTAATTGTGGATTATTTTGAATAGTGCATAGCATGGCCCGTTTTATCCCAATGTGATTGGCAAGTTTCATTCTGGTGGTTTTAAGTTGTATTTTTTAAATACGGCCTACGTGTCGTTTTTCATTGTTGTAAAATTGTACTGCTTTCCTAGAATAGGAATTATTTTAATTTTACTATCCAATGTAAAAGAAGACGACAGCCAACATTTACAACCAAGGAGGAGTATGCTCAAGGCATTAGAGAAAGCTTAAGGAGTTCATATACTTTAGATTGATCACCTTGATCTTCACTTTACTCGTGATGATCAACATAGGTTATGGGCCATGCTATGTCACTTTTATTTATGTATTGCATACATATTTGATATGTTTATTTCATGCTTACTACAATCAAATTTTTATTTTAAAAAAAATTAAGTGTTAAATGCCTTCCAAAATCAAACACTTGTTATTACTTGGATCATCATATGGTCATTCTTACCAAAGTAGGATGCTTTTGATTATCTAAGTGAGACAAGATGGAAAATAGTTTTCCATATGTTTGATATGGTTTGACTTAATTGGGCTATCAAAATAGTTTTGGGCCTAGGGCATTATATGAGATAAGTTAGACGAGACATTTGATGCCTATCTCATTTAAAATTTGAGTTTTATTTAATTATAAGATTAAAGCCAAAGCTTACTTATGATTAAAATAAAATATTTATGAAAAAAAATATTTTTTCCCCACTACGAAACATGAAAATGTTGAAGTTTCAAAAGTTTAAATGCTTTTAGTGGGAGTTTTTCGTTAAAGCCTCAAAATTAATTACTTTGCATATTTTGTATGTAGATAATGACAACAAATAGTTAGAATAATTCATTGCGATCTGTGCTCGAGAAAGACAAGCTTAGTGGGACTAACTTTCTTGATTGGGCACGAAACTTAAGAATTGTTCTTAAGCAAGAAAAAAGACTCTATGTTTTTGAAAATCCTATTCCCCCTGCTCCAGCAAATAACGCCTCAAAAGCTGAAAAAGATACTTATAGTAAGCACAAAGATGACTCCAACGATGTTACTTGCCTCATGCTAGCAACCATGAATTTTGAACTTCAAAAACAATTTGAAGAAGCAGAGGCATATGACATGATTTTGCATCTCAAGGAAATGTTCTAAGAGCAAGCACGACAAGAGAGATTTGAAACTCACAAGGCATTAAATGCATGTAGGATGGTTTCTGGCACCTCGGTAAGTGCTCATGTCCTTAAAATAAAGGGCTATCTTGATCATCTTGATAAGCTTGATGCTCCTGTTAATCATGATATGGACACAGATTTGATCTTGGGCTCATTACCTCCTGAGTATGACCTGTTTGTCATGAATTTTAACATGCATAATATGGAGAAATCCATTACTGAATTGCATGGGATGCTAAAACAAGCTGAACTGAACATTAAGAAAAATACTCCTAGTGTTCTAATGGTTCAAAAAGGGAAAGGAAAAAGGAACAACCAAAAGGGCAAAGTCATGGCTAGTAAGGGCAAGGACAAGGTAAAGTCCAAGTTCAAGCCCAAACCTAAGGCCAAGACACCAAAGGAGGGAGCTTGCCACCATTGTGGAGAACAAGGACATTGGTTAAGGAATTGCAAGCTCTATTTGGAAGCAAAGAAAAAGAAGGACAGTGAGACTGCCGCTTTAGGTATTTATGTTATAGAAATTAATTTGTTTACTTCTGATTCATGGATATTGGATACCGATTATGAATCTCACATTTGTGTAAATGTGCAAGGTCTAAAAAGGAGTTGAGCCTTGGCAAAAGGCGAGGTGGACCTACGAGTTGCGAATGGAGCAAAAGTTGCTGCAGTAGCTGTAGGAACTTTTGAATTAATTTTGCCCAGTGGGCTTGTTTTAGAACTGAATGATTGTTTTTATGTTCCTGCTATGAGTAGGAATATTATTTCAGTTTCTTGTTTGGATTTAGAAAGTTTTGAATTTGTTATTAGGAATAACATTTGCTCCATTAATAAAAATGGCATTTTTTTTATGGAGATGCCTCATTATCAAATGGGCTCTATATTCTCAATCTTCATGCATCTTCAAACAAGTCTATCTATAATATTAATATTAAGAGATTGAAATCCAATGATTTAAATCAGACTTACTTCTAGCATTGTCGTCTGGGCCATGTAAATGAGAAACGCATAACAAGGCTTCATAATGATGGGCTTCTAAATACGTTCGATTTAGAATCTTACGAAACATGTGATTCTTGTTTATTAGGCAAAATGACTAAAGCGCCTTTCAAGAGTCAAAATGAAAGGGCAATTGATTTATTGGGCCTAATACATACTGATGTATGTGGACCAATGAATTCACATGCTAGAGGAGGATTTCAGTACTTCATTACATTTACAGATGATTTCAGCAGTTATGGCTACCTATATTTGATGAAACACAAATCTGAATCGTTCCAGAAATTCAAAGAATTTCAAAATGAAGTACAAAATCAGCTTGGCAAAAGTATCAAAACACTTCGATCAGATCGATGTGGTGAATACTTAAGTCACGAGTTTGACGACCATCTTAAAAATTGTGGAATTATTTCCCAATTAACTCCACCTGGAACACCTCAATGGAATGGTGTATCTGAACGGAGAAATCGGACTTTATTAGATATGGTTCAATCAATGATGAGTCAAACTGATCTTCCAATCTCCTTTTAGGGTTATGCCCTAGAGACTGCTGCATTCATACTAAATCGAGTTCCATCTAAATCGGTTCAAAAAATGCCATATGAGATATGGACTAGGAGACAACCTAGTTTGTCATTTCTCAAGATTTGGGGTTGTGAAGTTTATGTAAAGCATTTATTATCTGATAAACTTACACCTAATCGAATAAATGCATATTTGTAGGGTATCCTAAAGAAACTAAAGGCTATCAATTTTATCTCCCAAAGGAAAATAGAGTAATTGTTGCTCGAAATGGATTCTTTCTTGAAAAGGAATTTATTTCCAAAAGAATCAGTGGGAGTAAAATACATCTTGATGAGATTCAAGAGCCACAATTAGTACCTGAATCGAATAATGAACCTTGATTAGATGGCTCACAAGTTTAAGATGAGCCTACTTCTATAGAACAAGGACCTCAAAGATCTGATAGGATTCGTTAACAACCTGAGAGATATGGATTCCTCATCACTAACGTTCACAATATGGAGCTTATGGTTAATGATGAGCCCACTTCCTACCTAGAAGCCATTAAGAGTTCTTACTTTGGAAAATGGTTAGAGGCTATGAAGTCTGAGATGCAATCCATGTATGATAACCAAGTTTGGACTTTGGTTAATCCACCTAAAGGTTCAAAAACCATTGGGTGTAAATGGGTTTTCAAAAAGAAAATAGACATGGAGGGAAATGTGTATACTTACAAAGCACGACTAGTAGCAAAAGGTTATAGACAAACTCATGGTATAGACTATGATGAAACCTTTTCACCAGTTGTAATGCTTAAATCTATCAAAATTCTTCTTGCCATAGCAGTATATTATGATTATGAAATTTGGCAAATGGATGTCAAAATCGCATTTCTCAATGGAAACTTACTCGAGGATGTGTACATGACATAACCAGAGGGTTTTGATGATCCTTTGAATTCTAATAAAGTGTGCAAGCTTCAAAGATCCATTTATAGATTGAAGCAAGCAACTCGAAGCTGTAATCTTCGTTTTGATGAAGCAATTAAAGAATTTAACTTTATCAAAAATGAAGATGAACCTTATGTCTATAAGAAAACAAGTGGGAATGCAATAGTCTTTTTGGTACTTTATGTTGATGACATCTTACTTATTGGAAATGACATCCCAACTCTACAAAGTGTAAATACATGGTTGGGAAATTGTTTCTCAATGAAAGACTTAGGTGAAGCTGCATATATTCTAGGTATAAGGATCTATAGAGATAGATCTAGAAAGCTAATTGGACTAAGTCAAAGTGCATACGTTGATAAGGTACAGAAAAGTTTCAATATGCAAGACTCTAAGAGAGGATTCTTGCCAATGTCACATGGCATTAAGCTCAGCAAAACTCAAAGTCCTTCTACGAAGGATGAAGAAGAACGCATGAACAAGATACCATACGCTTTTGCTATAAGGTCTATCATGTATGCCATGTTATGTACTCAACCCAATGTATCATATGCATTGAGCATGACGAGTAGGTTCCAGTCAAACCCTGGAGAGGCACACTGGACTGCTGTCAAGAACATACTGAAGTACTTAAGAAGAACTAAAGATATGTTCTTAGTTTATGGAGGACAAAAGGCGAGCAAGTTGTAAATGGTTACACTGATGCTAGTTTTTAGTCCAATATTGATGATTACAGATCGCAATCAGGTTTTCTATTTTGTTTGAATGGAGGTGCTGTAAGTTGAAAAAGTTCAAAGTAAGACACCGTGGCCGATTCTACTACAGAAGCTGAGTATGTAGCTGCCTCAACTGTAGCTAAAGAAGCATTTTGGATTAAAAAGTTCATTATAGAACTTGATGTAGTTCCTAGTATTGTGAACCCAGTGGATCTCTATTGTGACAATCATGGAGCCATTGCACAAGCTAAGGAACCAAGATCACATCAGTGATCCAAAAATATACTTAGATGTTTTCATCTCATTTGAGAAATTGTTGATAAAGGAGATGTCAAAGTATGCAAGGTATCAACTGATGACAATGTTGCAGATCCACTGACAGAGCCTCTCACATCGTCTAAACATGATAGTCATACCAGATCAATGGGATTACGGCTCATGCCAAATTGGTCTTAGTGCAAGTGGGAGACTGTTGGGGATATGCCCTAGAGTCATTTTGTACTTATACTATTGTTGTTATGTTTTATATAATAATATGAGGCTTTTCTTTCCATGAATAGTGCGTTTTGTTTTGTGGTCATCAAGTACGTGACTTGATAGTAAAACCCAACAATGAATACAACGACTATTCTAAATCTGTCCCTGATCGTTTATTATTATTAGAACACTAATAAATTAAGATTAGTATGTTTGTGACTGGATGGCTATGTTTTACTGTTCATGGATATTTGTGATATCAAGTCAAAACAAAAATAAATGTTAGAGAACATTGTATTGGACATGATCCACCGTGAGAGTACTTCATGGAACATGTCATAAGTACTTTCTAGCCATAATAATATTAAAAGTCCTTCGACCTAAATTCATCATAGTTTCCTACTTGATAAATTCTGTATTTTGACGTTATCTAAAGTTATCTCTAACCAGATAATAAATTAGACTACTGTTGGATATAAAATAAATCAAGGAGAGGAATATGATTGATTGTGAAGGAATTTGTCCCTCTCAATTATGGGAGAGATATCCATAGGCCTCTTGATAAGTTAGACAGCTAAAATGCATGGCCGTACTCAAATATATCAATCTAAGATATTGATATCTTTTGTTTAAATAGTCTACTATGAAATCAAGAAATAATTGATTAAGCTTAATAAGGATAACATGCTCCGTACCTTATGTTTAATCAGGAAATCGTTTGACAAAAGGATTAAATATAAAATTATGGTTTGGTTCACAGAGATCACCGATCTTCATTTAACCTAAATAGTTATAATGTTTTGCTAGAAACCGCTTATAACTTGTGGACCGTTTAAATATGATTTGGGCACACAGCCAGTGTTAAATGAACCTATAAGGTCATACAATAAGCGAACTTGTTAGGTTATTTTTCTGGTAATCAGATTCGATGAATTTGGAAACATGTCTAAGTTAATCGAACTTAGAAAATCTACCAGATACAATGAATCTGGAAATATGTCCACATTTGATGTATCTGGATGATATCCAAATTATAAGAATCTGACTCGGTAAATTAATTAGTTAAATTACCGAGATAATGACAAAATCTTATCATATCAGTTTTAATTTAATTTGAATTTAAATTAAAATACGATAAGTATTATTAGGGTTGGACTCTAAGAGGTTTGGAGTAGGGTTTTAAGAAAACCCTAGCCGTCTTCTTATGTGTGCCAATTCGGTTGAGAAGATTCGTGCCTCTATTCATTAGGAAAAAAAACCTCTCAAACCCTAGGTGCTAGTACTCCCCGGGTAACAAGTGAGTTCGCAGTGTGTATCCGATAGAGGACATTCGCATACTGCAGCATCTGGTGATTGTTCGGGTTGAAAGTACAACAGCGCAATCAGAATTAAAGGATTTCAATTATAGCAAATAGAGGTAATCCTGCAAACATTCGATCTTCTTAATCGTTTATTTGGATCCCCGGAAGAGATTCGTGGATGTTTTTCGCGTTTAGGGGTCCACGAATCCTAACATAATTTATGTTTTAGCCAAATCTCATTTAGTGCACATTATATTCAGGTTATGAGATTTCAAAAAGTCCAACTTTAGGGCCTAGTCCAATTCCATTTAATCCAAAACATATTGGATTTAATGTGAAATGCACCCTTAACAATAACCCAATTTTAATAGTCCAATTTTATGATATATTGGATTTAATGAACTTTTAATGATGGCCCGATTATATTAATTCAAGAATAATTATACTTATTCATGAATTAATTTTATTTAATCAAGACTAAAATATGTCATTTTCTTATAATTTTGATTAAATTAAATAAAATTTCTCTCAAAATTCTTTGTCTACATACATGTGTGTGTGTGTGTGTATGTATGCTTATATAGATATATATGCCTATATGAATATGTCTATCGTATATGAATATGAATATATATTTCAATGTTTGAATATATGGATTGTGTGTGTGTGTGTGTGTGTGTGTGTGTGTGTGTGTGTGTATGAATATAAATATACATATATTTATATGAATATATATATATATATATATATATATATTCATGTGTGTGTGTGTGTGTGTGCGTGTGTGTGTGTGTGTGAATATAGGAATAAGTCTATGCATTTGATACAAGAAAGTAATTCTCCCCATAGCTCTCCAGGATTTATTGTAAGAAAACATGCAGAGATAGTTAGAGGAAAAGCTAGAATGATAATTAATTATAAAAAATTAAATGATAAAACTATTTTTGATGTTTTTTTTACCTCATAAAGAAAGTTTAATAAATTGGACAATAAATAAAAAGATACTTTCTAAATTTGATTGTAAAAGTGGATTTTGGTATATTAAAATGGACCCAGATAGTATTAAATATACTTCTTTTTCTACTCCACAATGGTAATATGAATAGCTAGTAATGCCTTTTGGATTAAAAAATGAACCCCAAATATTCAGAGAAAAATGGATAATATATTTAAACCTTATGATTTTAAATTTGTTTATGTTGGTGATGTTTTAATAGTTTCTAATACTATAGAATCTCATATTAAGCATTTAAATGTTTTTTGGAATTTATGTATTAAAAATGGATTAGCTCTTCCTAAAAAGAATGCAAAATTAATACAAGAAAAAATAGAATTTTTAGGGATGATGATAGATGGTAAAGGAATAGAATAACAATCTCATATTTTAGAAAAGCTAAAGAACTTTCCAGATAAATTATTAGATAGAAAACAAGTTCAAAGTCGTTTAGGAGTATTCAATTAAGCTTCGGA
This sequence comes from Voacanga thouarsii, assembly GCA_026120185.1. Classification (NCBI taxonomy): domain Eukaryota; kingdom Viridiplantae; phylum Streptophyta; class Magnoliopsida; order Gentianales; family Apocynaceae; genus Voacanga; species Voacanga thouarsii. Next base: position 1,446,440 of record JANUWF010001863.1, on the reverse strand, counting down.
GTTTATAGAAAACCTTGCTAGATTAAAACAACCATTACAAAATTTGTTAAAACAAAATAAGATATTTAGTTTTTACTCTACTTTAGAAACTCATGTAAGAAAGATTAAGAAAATATGTTCTGTATTACCTTTAGAAATTGATGCTTCAAAAAGTTATTGGAATGGAATATGATAGGGGCTAAAATCATCATTATTTTTCTAGTTATTTAAGACTAATTTGAGACACTTTTAAGACAATAACTAGTCGTATTCCTTCCTATTTGATGCTTCACTTATAAAAATGCTTTTCTGTAATTTCATACAAAAATAGGTGAAATTTGGAGCTAATTGTGTAATTTTCTACTACACACCTAGCACCAAGCCAAGAAGATGGACCTGGAGCCAGTCCTATACTGGAAGAACAGAGAGAAGAGGAAAAAAATAGAAGGAATAGAGCAATTGGAAATTGTAAAGGAAAAGGAAACAAAGGCTCATGGGTGGCTCGGTCGGCTTCAACCAAAAACAAATGCAACAAAGGAAACAAGAAGCAACAAAATTGGTGGGCCAAGTAAGAAAAGTAAAGAAACGAATCAAAAAGAGAAAAAGGACAAAATTGTATCATGCCCAGAATGTGTAAAGGAACATCGTGACTCGGCTAAGTCGCGTCTCAGCGAGAAAACAACAATTGAATTGAAACTGTGGGTGGCTCGGTTTTACGGCTCGTTTACAGCTCAGTAGGTCCAACCTTCATGCAGCATGGCTCCACAAATTCAAAGGTAAGTTGGGTGGCTTCGGCAATTTCGTTGGCTCGGTTTCAGTTCAACAAATAACAGAAGCTTCAGTGCATACGACAAAAAGAGTTTCAAAGCTCCATTATCAATTTAAAGGCAATGACTTAGACTTGCAAATTAATTTCAAAAGCTTTTTAGGAAATTACTCCTTCTTTGCTTAGGATTCCTTTAGGCAATTTTTGTGCCTATAAATAAAGGCCAATGTACATAGGAAAAGGGGGGTGCACAATGTAGAGACTTAGATATTTTTTTATGGTACATTACCAATATTTTCTCTAGAGAAATTACTCAAGGAGCATTGATTCTTGGAGGAGTTTTCATTAGAAGTTGAGAGGCTTGTCTATGAGTATTTATCTCTTTCCTTTGCTTTCTTTTTCTTGAATAATGATGAGAATAATTCTGTAATTGTATTTAGATATTATCCTTGGATTTATGATTTTAAGTTAGTTTAGTTCTTTGATCAATTAATTATTTTCCTTAGTGTTTGATTACTTATTATCATTGGTTATTGATGCGTGTTTTTCTAATTGACTTAGACAAAACTATGTCAGGAGTTTCATTCCATTGATTTTCATATTTGTTAAATCTTAATGGATTTGAATGATGAAGTTAAGATTATAGAACTAAGTGATCAAAGGTTAAGTTGATATCGCCTTGACATAGGGTCATTAGCTAATTTAATGTTTTTAAGGAATTGAGATTCATGCATATTTTGGTTAGGATGGCTTGATTGATAAATTTGTTAATTAAATCAAAATATAATGATGAGCTTAATACATGTTTTGGTTATGTTAGCTTGATTGACAAATCTGTTAGTATTAATCAAAATATAGGATTCCATGGGTTGACAAATGAAGTGGAATTTATCTGAGTAGATTCATGACTTGACAAACGATTGAATTTTACTTTACATTCCTTCATGATGCCAAGATGACAATTAATTGAGAGAACTACTAGTTGGTTCATTATCATGTTTTTTTAGGATAATTATCTAAATTACATAATCCTACATTCTTGAGTTGTATATATTTCTTTATTTTATTTTTCTTATTTTCTCACTTTATTGGGTCGGTTAAACAATGAATAAAAAGTGATTAGTGTGTACTTATTCCTTTGAGGATTGATACTCGTTAATTCCAATATACTATACTTACGATGATTATACTTGCTCGTATGTGTATTTTAGGATTAATGTTTTAATTAAAACTCAACTAAGTGATGGATTTAAATTTGATGAGTTTTGTACACCCAAATTTACGCATCAAGTTTTTGGCACCATTGCTAAGGAACAATATCATGAAAGCTTGAATTTCATTGATTTAGCTATGCTGGATATAAAACTTTTTCACCCCTTCTTGTACCCAGAATTGTAACTGAGATATTTCCTCAAAACTTGGTGGTGATAAATAAATTAAATTTATGGCACCGAAATCATACTAATATCTTCTCTCTCTGGGAGAGGAATCTTGTAAATAATTTATTCTTGGATACACTCCAATATAATCCAAGTATTGAGTCTCAGTATTTGAGAGACTATGGAGTTCTCTCATTATCTATTGCTATATTTCCACAACAAGGAGCATCTTTAGGGAGATTTTAGAAGAGAACATAACTGATTTTTTATTTCTCTTTTTGTGGTCTAAGTGAAATCTCTTCTTCTTTCTCCTTTTGTGGGGCCTTAGAACAAGATCCCATATCTTGTATCTCTTCTTATCCAAAATATTTTTATTAATTTATTAGTCATTTCAAATTATTTATTCTAGTCTTAATCATCTTACTTTTAGATATTAAGACATCTATAACTTCTTCAGCAATACCTGGAAGTTGAGCAATATCTATGATATCTGAAATATTATCTTTGATGCTCAAAACCGATTCCTCCATGTCTTCTAAGAGCTTAATTATCCGTTATTTTTTACTGGCCATCCCTAGTTAAAAAATCTGCTAAGATATTTTTGTTAGTCTTAATAATCTCAATATCGAATTGGTATTCAGTGAACAATGTTTGCCACCTAATTAGTCTTTTATATTTAGGTTTAGAGGGTAAATTATCTCTGATAAAGGCTTTAACTTTCGTATTATCTGTTCGAAGTAAAAATCTTTTAGGCAATAAAAAATAATAAAATATCTTACAGCTTTTTACAACAGCTAATAATTCTTGTTCATTAGTTTGGTTTCTTTTTTTAGTATCATTAAACATTCCAGAACAATATCTACATACTAATTCTTTATCTTCATCCTTCTTTTTCAGTACTCTACTCCAATAAATTTTTGAAGCATCAGTTTCTAAAATTAAATCATCTGTTTCAGAGGGTGATTGTAACTTAGGTAATATATAACATATTTGCTTACTCTTTCTTACATGAGTTTACACATTCTCCATTATCTGTCTTTCTTAGGCACCAACAACACTGGAACTGCACTTGGACTCAAACTCTCTCGAACATGGCCTTTCTTGAGGAACTCCTCAACTTGCTTTTGCAGCTCCTTAGCTTCTTCAGGGTTGCATCTATAAGTTGGTCTATTTGGAATGATAGCCCCCAGGATGAAATCAATTTGATGCTATATTCTTCGAAAGGGTGGCAATCCTTCGGGTACTTCTTTTAGAGAAACAACTTGAAATTCTTCAAGAAGTCCTACAATTTCACAAGTTAAAGAGAGAGTAGCATCATTAGCAGTTACAAAAATCCCTTTACAAATTAAGATATACATTGGTTCCTTGGAATTAATGGCTTCTACCACCTTTCTCTCTTTGGCAAAGGAATTTACTTGTTTCTTATCTCTTCTCTCTTATTTTCCTTCTCTCTTTTCCTTTTCTTCTTTCTCAGTGTTCTCACTCTCAATTTTTTTCTCATTTTCTTTAACACTCATTTTCTTCTCATTTTCTCTCATGATCTTTTGATATTCACTCACTTCACTTGGAGACATAGGTAGAAGAATGGATTTCTTTCCCTTCTTATACACAGTATTAGTGTTTTTCGTTCCATTATGCACTACTCCCCTATTATATTGCCATGGTCTCCCTAAAAGTAGGTGGCCTGCCAACATGGGAACAACATCGCACAAGATCTCATCCTTATTTCCCTATCTCAAACGCAATCAAGACTTGTTCATTAACCTTCGATTCCCCACTATCATTTAGCTATTGCAACTTGTGGGGTTGCGGATGCTTCTTTGTTTCCAAGCCTATTTCTTCCACCACACTAGCACTTATAACGTTGGTGCAACTCCCACTATTAATGATTACACTGCAAGGTATTTGATTGATGAAGCATCTTGTATAAAAGATATTCTCCCTCTATTGATGATGCTCATACTCCTTCACTTGAGTATTCAAAGACCTCTTAGCAACACTAAGTAAAGCACATACCTGTCCAATTTTTTCAGCTTCTTCACTCAAGATTTCTTCTTACTTTTGAGTTTCTCCAAATTTCTCATATTCCTCTTCCTCGGATGAAATCTCCCCATAAGCATTTGTATACATTGCTCTCTTGCTTGGGCATTCGTGTGCCATATGTCCATATCCCAAACAACGAAAGCATTTAATATATTGTCTCTTCACAAGCCTTTCCTTTATCTCTATTCCCTTCTTCCCTTGGTTTATTGAATTCCCTAGGTGGCGGCCTTAGGACTCCTTCCTTCTTAGGTATCGGCTGAGAGAATTCCTTATAAGGTGCGAGTTTGGTGGTTTCCTTTCCTTTCAAATGGACTTTTCTTTAATTGTTTTTCTACCTTTATAGCCACATGTGCCATTTCTACCAAAGTTTCATAAAAATGTAACTAGACTACATTGGCTAGCTCCCTATTCAATCCACTTAGAAATCTTGCTTTAGTGGCATGTGGATCTTTGTTAATAACGTCCCTCATCATTAGCACCTCAAGTTCTTTATGATAATCATCAACACTTTTATTCCTCTATCTTAGCACTTGAAGCCTCTGATATATCTCGTTGTAGTAGTGATGTGGTAAAAACCTTGCCCTCATGAGATTTTTCATCAATTCCCGTGTCCCAACGGCATTTTCTCCCATTCTTCTTCTATTAGCCAAAACCTGCTCCCACCATACCAATGCATAGTCTGAAAATCCCAATACTGCCAACTTCACTTTATTTCTCTTACTATATTCCTAGCAATCAAATAGAATTTCCATTTTCCTTTCCTATTCAAAATAAGCCTCGAGATCACTTTTTCCCGGGAATTGTAGTACTTTCATTTTGATGTTTTTCAATTCCCATTCTCCCTTATTTTTATCTCTCCTCCTTACTCTCATCACATTACCCTGATATTGTTCTCTACAGTCTTCCTCTGGGTATCCCTCTTCCCACTCAAATTCCCTCTCAACATTCCTTTCGACTCCCCTCCTAGGATTCTCGCCAAATCTTCTTCGTGCTTGTCCTTTACCTCTGCTCAACCCGTTTCTCCCTCGTCTCATAGGAACTTGTTGATATCTACCAACAGAATATTCATCCCATTTTTCTCCAGATTGTGTATTCATGGGAGGTGTGTCATAGGCTCCCGATTGCTCTTGTCCTCTCCTTTGACCGATGGTAGATGTTTAGCTTTATTGAGCTCGGAGTTTGGTCATCTCCCTCCAAATACCCTCTATACTCCTTTGCAATAACACAAGTGTTTCATGAAGATCTCTTGGATTCTCTTGTAGTCTACTTGCCTAGTTGGTTCCTCTTCTTGAGTCATCTTGGAGTTTAGATTGATATTGTTGCAAAAAGAGTTAAGAGAACAAATAGAAATTGGTTTCACTCACTCTCTAAATGTTTACACTCCGTTCTTGTGTTTGCACTCCTTAGCTTTTTCAAATAAGAATTTTTCTCTCTTGACTTTTCCGTTTCACTCAATGTCTCACTTGTTCAACCAAATTCCTCCCCAATATTAAAGAGTTTAGTTCACCATAGTCCATTAGCTCTTAGGACAACATAATTTAGTGAACACTTAGAGGTCAAGAGCAAGTAGAGTAGAAGGTGTTCACAATATATAACAAGAAGATAGTTTAAGGAACACAAAGAAATACGACAACGATGTTTACACTAATTCCAATGAATGAGTACAAGGATATTTGAATTAAGTATGACAATATGATAAGAAGGAATCTAGGATTATTTTATAGGAATAATGCTAATGTTCAAGCTACATTCTTTCTTTGAGACATTTCATCAAACACATGGTGGTCATAGGGTATATGGTCATTGAGGAATTTTATCAAACACCTTAAGTGCAAGATTTTCCTATGGAACTTTGCAAGCAAATTTCTTCCCACACAAGCCCGATATAGTCACAACAACAAGAGTTAATGTATTCCGAAGGATCTTTCTTTAACAAGTCATTCTTTTTTCCTAAGAAAACTGAAGATCAACCAAGAATTTATAAGACCCTTTTGGCACAATTTGTGGCTGCAACTTTTTAGTTTGTTTCTTACTCTAAGTTTGATATATCTAAGCTAAGATAGAAATCTAAGTTTAATCCTTACTCTGATACCAAATTTGATATGAGCTTGAAAGAGAAAGTCTTATAAGATCTTAAAGTGGCTTTGTTTAACTTTAGCAAAGTTCAAGGACTTCAAACAAACAAAAATGGACAAAAAGAGATCAAGAAAGGTAACAAAGAAAATACCTTTTTCCACAGACAAAGAACCCTAAAAGAACTAGCTTTTAGAACCCCAAATTTAGTAGATAAAGGTCTACTATAATAATTCCTTAGAACCCTTGACTTAGCAAGAAATTAAGAACCAACAGGATAGGGAATTGTGGGCATTCAAACAAGAAACAACAAGAACCCTAAATGACACACAGGAAGAACCCTTGTTAATTTCTAGTTGAATTATCCTTAGAGTTTAAAAACACTTACTCAATGGTGGACTAAGCCCTTTAGATGGTCTTAGATTGAGGATAAATGATGAAACTCCGTTTCATCACGGAGGTCAAGATCAAGGAGGGGGAAGTGTGACCGTGCAAGGACAAGAACAGATGATAAGATCTAGGATGAAAAATGATGAGACTCTGCTTCATCATGGAGGTCAAGATCAAGGAGGGAGAGGTGTGGCCATGCAAGGACAAGGGCCGGCGACAAAGATGGACGAAACTCGTCCAAAAAGAAGGCCACGAGAGGACGGCCGGCGCCGGCTGCAATTAGCTAAACCGACGCCGGCCTCATTCTACTCAACAACAGGTTTATCCGTTGTTCGACCACCTGAAGACAAGACATAGTCGGCGCCGGCTGTGATGTCCAGACCGGTGCCGGTTTCACCCTGGGCAATCGACGACAGCTCCGCGTTTTTAATGTTTTGTCCAATTTTCTTCAATTTTAATTGCTTGTAAAGACTTATTATGACCCTAAACTATAATAGAACCTTAGGAATTACTTAGATAGGGTTAGGGTAGTATAAATAGCACATTTAGTGATTTGAAAACACAATACACTTTACTTTAATTCAAATTTGAGAAGAGAATCTTGAGAGGCCCTAACCTCCTTGTTCATTTTATTTAAGACCAAGCTAAAGGGTTAGTCCTCCTTTTGTAAGAGTCTATAAATTTTTTATATAATCCAATGTTGTTTCTTTGAATGGGTCTTAGTTGCTTTGTTCTTCTAAGGTTTGTTTAAAATCCAATATTTGGGTGCCTATTTTCTTTCTTCTATTTGTTTTTGTTTGCCTTTACTACTTCAAGGATATTGGGGTAAGATTATAGTAGAACTTTCTACTCATCTTGAGGGTTTTTGAGGCTTTGTTCTTCAAGGGTTTAAAAGAGTGTAGGTAGTTATTTGGTTTTCTCCTTTTTGGTCATAAGAATCACCGTTTTTTGTTCTTTTGAGTTGAGATGAAACATAGCCAACAAAAACTCCCACAACACCAAGAAAAAGCCACACAAAATTAGTATCAAAGAGTTTGGTATCAAAGCAAGAAAAGCTTTGATTCCCATCAAAGCTTGAAAATAAGAAAAGTAGCCCTACAAAGTGAAGGAAAGGGAAAAATAAAGAAATCCCGTAACTCAAAAACCAGCTCCAAAAAGGTCATTAAATCTTTGTTATATCTTGATTTTTTTGTTAGGAAATTACTCCTTGAAGTTTTTATAAACCTTGGGAACAAATTTATCTTGTGATTGTGGTGAAATTTGGATTCAATATGGGTGAAAATACTGATTGTTCTTAAGTGACGAGAATTGCATCTAAGGTGTCTGATAAGTGTTCTATGAGAATATTTTTTGCTATAATTGGGAACTTTGATTCTTGATTTTCATTCCTTGAGTTTTTGTGACTTAGTATATCACTCTAATGTTGAATTCCATGTTCATTGAACTCAATTTCTCTATTGCACATTTGTGACCATCTTGTTATTCATCATCCTAGTTCTAGTCATTCGTGTTTCTTTGTTCTTGATAATTTGTGATTGTTTCTTGCTTAGAAGTGTTTCTTGTGAATTTAGTGTTTGTTCTTATGTTGATTGAATCCACTTTTCTTGAAATTCTTGATTAAAAACTTGTTTGCTTGAGGTGCCCAACAAGTATTTGTTGAAATTTCCCTAAAACCCCCAAATTGGAAAATTCTTTTGATTTGTGCGATTTACTTAGCTAGACTAAATCTTCAGCTATTAGGGAGAATTTGAATTGAACAAAAAGGCTTGAGTGTTGAGAAAAAGGCAAGAGGGTGAGCTTATTATTAAAAGAGCCTAAGAGAGCAAACACGAGCGTGGAGTGATCAACCATGAGAGCCAACATGCAAGGCAATGTAGTGAGGATCCATTTCTCTTTCTAATCTCTTTGTGTTGCAGGTATAAGTAAACAAATATTCAATCACCATAGCCTATGATAAAGAAATCTCTAGGTTTAACCCAAGTGGACCTAGTAGACCTCAAGAAGATTAAATTGATGCTAGGGGTTTGCGTGAAAACTTACAGGCTATGATGAGGACTATGTGAAGTGAGTTCGAAAGCATGAAAAGAGAGTTGATAAATCATCTTAGACAATCTTCTACCGTTGCACATAGGAAAGGCTAAGAGTGATTTGAAGTGTCTAGCCCTATGATAAGGGCATTCACTAGACCACCACTTCCAAATCCCAACACTACTAGCAATGTGCCAATTGAGAAGGATGAAGCCCCTAAGCCATTCTAAAGGGACTTCTACAAACCTAGAGAGGATTGGAAGCCAAGGGAGAATTGGAAACCTAGGGAAGGTTGGAACAAGGATGAGGGAAAAGCCATGGAGAGGCTACAAAGGAATAGGGATATCAAATATTTTAAGTGCCTTTGATATAGACATTCTTTCCATGAGTGTCCAAGCAAGAGAATGATGTATACTAATCCCTATGGTGGGGATTCTACCGACAAAGAAAAAGAGGAAGAAAGGTACCAAGGAAAATAAGAGGGAAATGGGAATAAGAAAAGTGATGAAGGGAAAATTGTTGGACAAGATGTTAAGCAAAAACAAAAAATTGAGAGGAAAGAAAAAGATAGGAAGGGAAAAGAGTTGAGAGAGAGGATGAACAAACAAGTTCCTTTGACAATCAAGGATAGAAATGAGAAAGAATAAGAGAGGGGGGGTAAAAGAAGAGTGAATTTCTTTGCAAAAGAAAGTGAGGTCATAAAGACTAAATAAACTAAGGAACCGATTATTCTTCTTTTATGCAAGTGTTTTTATGTTTCTATTAATGATTTTTCGTTGTCTTTGCCTAATGAGATTGCAGCTGTTCCTCAAGAATTTGAAGTTATTTTTCCAAAATAGGTGGTCAACCAAACATTTTCCCAATTCTTACAGACCATAATTAAGGAGAACTTGATCAATTTGGAGGAATTCTGGACGCACCTTGAGTTTGTTTGCAAAAGGACTTTTCACTCCACCACTTTTTATTCTCCTTTCGAAATTGGGAATGGTTTTAATCCCCTAACTCCTTTCAAATTGATTCCCTTACCTGTAAATGAACGAATGAACCTTGATGGAGCTAAGAAAGTGACAATGGTGAAAGCATTCCGTGTAGATGATGACAATGGTTTGAAGATGAATCCTTTTCAAGAAGGGGGAGATGATGAGACTCCACTTCATCATGAAGGTCAAGATCAAGGAGGGGGAGGTATGGCGATGCAAGGATAAGGCCCGACGACAAAGACGGATGAAACATGTCCAAAAAAAAGGCCACTAGAGAACGGCTGGCGCCAGTTGCAAGCAGCTAAATCGGCGCTGGCCTTATTCTACTCATCAACAGGTTCATCCGTTGTTCGACCGCCCGAAGACAGAACACAGCCGATGCCGGCTGTGATGTCCAAACCGGTGCCAGTTCCACCCTGGGCAGCTGATGACAGCTCCGTATTTTTAATGTTTTCTCCGATTTTCTTCAATTTTAATTGCTTGTAAAGACTTATTATGACCCTAAACTGTAATAGAACCTTAGGAATTACTTAGCTAGGATTAGGGTAATATAAATAGCACCATTAGTGATTTGAAAACACAATACACTTTACTTTAATTCAAATTTGAGAAGAGAATCTTGAGAGGCCCTAGCCTCCTTATTCATCTTATTCAAGACCAAGCTAAAGGGTTAGTCATCTTTTTGTAAGAGTCAATAAATCTTTTGGATAATCCAATATTATTTTTTTTTAATGGGTCTTAGTTGCTTTGTTCTTCTAAGATTTGTTTGAAATCCAATATTTGGGTGCCTATATTCTCTATTCTATTTGTTCTTGTTTGCTTGTGTTACTTCAAGAATATTAGATTGAGATTATAGTAGAAATTTCTACTCATCTTGAGGGTCTTTGAGGCTTTGTTCTTCAAGGGTTTGAAAGAGTGTAGGTTGTTAGGTTACTTTCTCCTTTCGTCACAAGAAAAATTGTTGTTTTGGGTCCTATTGTTTGAACTGAACAGTTAGCCAACTAAAACACCTATAACACCAAGAAAAGCCACCGAGAATTCGTATGAAAGAAGTTTCAATTGCTCATAAAACCATGCTTAAGTAGGGAAGAGCATTGGAAGGTTGAGAAAGCTAGCCAAGAGCTCATTTTGATGACTATCTAAAAAGGACCCCAACAAGAACTCAAGCCGGCAACGAAAATGGACGAAATTTGACCAAAAGTTGGCCTTCCAGTGAATATCCAGCACCGGCCTAAGCAGCTGAATCGGCGTCGACTTCATTCTGGCACACGACCAGCCAAAGACAGCGCCTAATTAACACCGGCTTGAGGGCCCTAGCCGACGCCGGCTCTAGTCTAGGTAGCCGACTGCTACCCCACATTTTTTATATTTTCTCCAATTTTTCTTCATTTTAAATATTTGTAAAGACTTATTAAAGTCCTAAATTGTATTAGAATCTCAAGGATTACTTAGCTAGGGTTAGGATAGTGTAAATACAACTTTTAGTAATTTGACAAGACAATTCACACACTTTATTCAAATTTGAAGAGAAAGTCTTGAGAGGCCCTAGCCTCCTTGTTCATCTTGTTCAAGACCATGCTTAAAGGCTTAGTCCTCCTTATGAATGAGTCTATATAATCTTTTAAATAATCCAATGTGGTTTCTTCATTGGGTCTTAGTTGCTTTGCTCTTCTAAGGTTTGTTTGAATTCCATTATTTGGGTGCCTATTTTCTCTATTCTTTTGTTCTTGTTTGCGTTTGTTGTTTCAAGGATATTGGGGTGAGATTATAGTAGAACTTTCTACTATTCTTGAGGGACTTTGAAGCCCAGTTCTTCAAGGGTTTGATGGAGGGTATATTGTTAGTTTAATTTCTCCTTTTTGTCTTAAGAAATTCACTGTTTTGGTCCCTTTGGATGAGCTGAACTCTTAATCAACTAAACCACCCACAACACCAAGAAAAAGCCTACTCAAGGTTATATAAAAGAGTTTGGTGTCAGAGCGAGAAAATCTTTGATTCTAATCAAAGCTTGGAAGTATGAAAAGGAGCCCTACAAAGTTGAAGAAAAACAAGAAAAATCCCATAACTAAAAAACATGCACCAAAAAGGTCATAAAATCTTTGTTATACCTTGATTTTTCTTTGGAGAAATTTCTTCTTGATGTTAACATAATCCTTGGGAACAAATTTTTCTTGTGTTTGTGGTAAAAATTGGCTTGAATATAGGTGAAAATGTTGTTCTTAAGTGATGTGATTACAATCAAGGTGTTTGATAAATGTTCTATGAGAATGCTTTTAGTTATAGTTGGGAAATTTGATTCTTAATTTTCATTCCTTGAGATATTGGGACATAGTATATTACTCTATTGTTGAATTCCATGCTCATTGAACTTAACTTTACTAGTGCACACTTGTGATCATCTTATTCTTCATAATCCTAGTTCTAGTCGTTTTTGTTTTTTTGTTCTTGCTAACTCTTGTTTGTTTCTTGGTTAGAAGTGTTTCTTTGTGCGTCTAAATGTTTGTTCTTGAGTTGATTGAGTCCATATTTCTTGAAATTCTTGATTAAAACTTGATTGCTTGAGGTGCCCAACAAGTGTTTTTGTTGAAATTCCCTTAAGACCCCCTAATTGGAAAAATCCATTGATTTGTGTGATTCACTAAGTTGGACTAAATCTTTAGCTATTGGAGAGAATTGGGATTGAACAAGAAGGCTTGAGTATTTAAAAAAAGGTAATAGGGTGAGACTATTACTAAAAGAGTCTAAGAGAGCAAATACGAGTGTGGAGTAACCAACCATTGAGAGCCAACACGCAAGAAAGCGAAGTGAGGACCTATTTTTGTTTCTGATCTCTTTTATTTTACAGGTATAAATAAGTAAATATTTTTCCACCATGGCCCATGAACATGAGATCTCTAGGCCTAACCCAAGTGGACCTAGTAGACCTTAAGAAGAACAAATTAATGCTAGAGTTTTGCGTGATGACTTGCAAGCTATGATGAGGACTATGCAAAGTGAGTTTCAAAATATGACAAGGAAATTGATAAATCATCTTGGACAATCTTCTACTGTTGCACAAAGGAGAAGCCAAGAGCAATTTGAAGTACTTAACTCTAGGATGAGGGATGCTGAAGCCCATACTCCTCCGTTAAATGTGCAACAAGGGGAAGAGTAGGATGAGCACTCTATCGGGGGATTCCAACAAGCTCCTATGAGAGGGGGAAGATATGGTATGAGAGGAGGTCGAGATAGGGGTCAAGGAAGGAATAGTGGGAATAATCTAAGGGGGTTACAAAAAGAGTTTGAGGGAGTCGATGAATGGTATGAGGGGGAACAAGTTGAAGCCTTTAGAGAACACAATAGAGGATGGGGCAATAGAGGAGGAAGGAGAGAAGGAAATGATGAGGAAAGGGAGTTGAACCACATTAACTTTAAAGTGCCCACTTCTATGGAAAGAGTAACCCCGAAGCATATTTCGAATGGGAGAGCCAAATAGAGATCTTTCTAGAAAGTCATACCTATAGTGAGAGGACAAAGGTGAGATTGGCTATCTTGGAATTTTCGGAGTATGCTTTAATTTGGTGGGAGCAAGTAGCAATGGCTACTGGGCCGGCCCACACGGTTTCGGGCCGTGCCGAACTGGGCCCAAGGACCAGCCCCCGTGGTGTGCAGGCCAGTCTGGGCTAGAAGCCTTAGGACCGGCACAGCCTGGGACTTTGGCCCGTGAGGCCCTCGAGCCGGGGCAGGCCGGCCCGTATGCTTATTCTTTTTTTTTTCTTTCCTCCTACTTAACACATTTTTTTAAAATTATAAAAAAGCCACCTTGAAGTAGTGGATGGTGGGTTTGGCTTGGACCCCTACTTGTTTTATTAATTAATAAAATAAAGATTACAAAAGAAGGGGACTTGATGCCTAAATCTCTTAAAAATATTGCAAACGATTAAAATTTAAAAATATAATAAATATCCTAAAAATAAAATTAAATACATAATATTACTTATCCTAAATTCCTAATTACAAGAAAACTAAACTAACTACTTGGTTCACCCCATTTATCATCCGAGTCATCATCAATAATCTATGAATTAGCCGCCCTATCTTCAGCTGCAAATCAACTACTACAAAACATTAACATCTCTAAAGTTTGAGGAGCCAATCAAGATCTTCTTTCATCTATTACTCGAGAAGTCCTTGGCTAAGGCAACTGTGTATTGAAAATAGTTTCAATTGATACACATCTAGAGTAGTGGGTTCCTGGTACAAGTACTATTGTATTCGGGCCAGAATTAATTCTGGAAGAAGTTGGCACTAATTTCGTATTCCAAATCGAATGAGATATTGTATGGTGAAATGAGTTAATTGCACTGAAATTTGTTATTAAAGGGTTCATGTCAAGCCACTTGACTTCCTGGACTCTTGGATGGTCATGATGTGTTGCTAGATACCGCTCATGATCTGAGAATATGTGTTTATTAATTGATGAATTAATAAACCAATCCTGATTAGAATTAATAGGATTAATTCTAATTAATTATGGATTGTTAATCTCAAAGATGTTTAGATTAATTCATGTTCGCTACCAATTGACTGGGAAACCTAATAGGTCACACACAATAGATGATTATATACTCAATATGTTATTTGATAATATAGTGGGGTTAATTGCGAGAAAGATAAGTTGTTGTGGATAAATTATAATTCGTTATAATTTGTGGTCCAAGTTGTAATTGTGGAAACTTGATGTTTCTAAATTATATTTAGGAAATTCTAATTGTTTTAGAATTTCAAATTTTCAGTGGATTTTTGGAACATATATTAGATATGCTCGAAACCCTAATCCAAAGAGGGTGATTCACATGAAAATAGGAGCCACAAAAATAAATGTCTTCTTCTTCTTCTTCTTCTTCTCTCTCTCTCTCTCTCTCTCTCTCTCTCTCATTTTGCTGAAAATGAAAACAGCCATAGCCACCATCTTTTTCTGCTAGCACAGGAAATCTTAGTATTTGAGTATTCCTCTGTGTGGATTACTGTTAGAGATAATCACACACTGTGATTATAGTGGTTAGACGTCCAATTCTCATGGAGTTTGCATAAAAGGATTGCTAGATCACGCCTCAACTTGAAGAAGATCAATTTTGCTCTTCAGACAATCAAACAAAGGTAAAAAGTTGTTACCTTTATTGTCTTTATGTCCTGTTTTCCACACATAGGGGTCCTGGGATTGTATCTCATTTATTTCTCGCTATACCGTATAGGATACGAGCCTAAGATACCCAACACATATACTACCCTACAAATTTTACATATTACCCTATCATTATCATTATCTTTTTCAAAAAAATTCCAAACCATAGATGTTTTTGCTTTAGTTATAACATCCGTTATTTCAACATCATCATCACCTATATTAGATTTGTCAGGATTAATTGTTGGAGTTGGTTGTGATTGTGAAACACTAACACTAGGCCTACTAGAACCTTCATCCTCATTATCTATTTTATTATTTATTAAATTCAAAGCTGGATCTATATTAAAATTAAAATGTGTAGACGATTGGGATGAAGAAAAATGATGATATTGATTTGGATCCATTATTTCTTTAAAAAAAAACAAGCAATCAAAATTCAAATCAAAGTTCAAAAAAATAAAGTATTAACAAATAATGAAATAAGAGAATTGAAAAATATTAAAAATAAATTAACTTAAAAATTAAACAAATAACTAAAATAAATAAACAATTAATAAAACCAAAATATAAGAATGTAAGATTAAGAAATACTAACTCATAGATGACCAAGAATAACAATACTTTGTGGAGCTTTTTACTTCTTGTATCCACTATTCCGCTACTCAACAATCTTTCAAAATATGAAGACTTTCTTGAAGAATTCAAAAAGTATAATATAAAAATAAATTCTATTCTAATACTTTTTGTAGAGAAAATGGAGGATTGGAGAGTATTTGATGAGTTTTTGGTTGAATTGGGGATATTTATAGAGTTTTGGGGGTTAAAATAGAGAATATAACCGTTAGGGACCAAAATATAAAAAAAAATATTTCAGCCGTTTTGAGGGCAGAAATGTAATAAACAAAAATTGAGATAGCCGTTGGGTAATGGCTCTCTCAAGCAGGCCAGCCTGCTAGGTTGCGGGCCGGCCCGGACCGGACTAGGACCTAGGCTCGACCCGGTGCACAGTGGCCTGTTCAGCCTTCGGGCCAGGCCCGGCGGGCCGAACCGGCCCACTGGCCATTGCTAGGAGTAAGTTAGTGCATAAAGGAGAAAAATGGGAGTGGAAATCGTGGCTAATTGGAATTTGTTGAAAGATATGATGAGGGCTATGTTTATACCACACCATTACTACAACGATTTTTACCAAAGGTTCCAATCACTCAAGCAAGGGAACAAGAGTGTGGAAGATTACCATAAAGGGATGGAAGTAATGTTGATGAGAGTTTAAATCAATAAGAATCCTAAGGCAACGAGCGCAAGGTTCTTGGGAGGATTAAATAGGGAAGTTGCCAATTTGGTAGAATTGCACCCCTATAAACAATTGAAGGATATGGTACATGTCGCTATGAAGATTGAAAGGCAATTAAAGAGGAGGACATTTACTAGACCACCATTTCCAAACCCTATCACTACTAACAAGATGTCAATTAAGAAGGATGAAACCCCTAAGCCATTTCAACGGGACATCAACAAACCTAGAGAGGATTGGAAACTTAGGGAAGGTTGCAACAAGGACATGGGAAAAGCCATAGAGAGGCCACAAAGGAATAGGGATATCAAGTGTTTTAAATACCTTGGATATGGACATACTTCTATGAGTGTCCAAGCAAGAGAACGATATATTTGATCCCTATGGTAAGGTTTCTACCGACGAAGAAGAGGAAGGAGAAAGGTACCAAGAAGACCAAGAGGAAAATATGAATGAGGAAAGTGATGAAGGGGAAGTTGTTGGTCAGGAATACTCTTTGGTGGGAGTCACAAGAAGGTCACTAAATTCACAAGCCATTGAAGACCAATATCACCAATAAAAAGAGAACATTTTCTACACTAGGTGTCTAATCAACAAGACCTCTTATAGTGTCATTGTGGATAGTGGGAGTTGCACTAACATGATTAGTGCAAACTTAGTTGAAGAATTGGACATGGGATGGATTAAACGCCCTAAGCCCTACAAATTGCAATGGTTGAATGATAGCGGGGAATTGAAAGTAAACAAATGAGTTTTGGTGTCTTTTGAGATGGGAAAGTATAAGAATGATATGCTATGTGATATGGTACCCATGCAAGTAGGTCACTTGCTTCTAGGGAGACCTTGGCAATATGATAGGCATGCAAAGCATGATGGAAGGAAAAATACTTATTCCGTACTCAAAGAGGGAACTAAGTTTACCATCACCCCCATAGCCCCTAGTGACGTGAACAAAGATCAAAGAATCGTGAAGGAGAAAGAAAAGAAGAAGGGAGCACAAGATGTCAAACAAAAACAAAAAATTGAGAGGAAAGAAAAAGAGTTGAGAGAAATGATGGACAAATAAGTACCTTTGATGATCAAGGATAGGAGTGAACAAGGACAAGAGAGGGGAGGTAAAAGAAGAGTGAATTACTTTGCAAAAGAAAGTTAGGTCATAGAGGCTATAGAAGCTAAGGAACCGGTTATTCTTCTTTTATGTAAAGGTTATTATGTTTCTATAATGATTCTACATTATCTTTGCCTAATGAAATTGCAGCTATTCTTCAAGAATTTGAAGACGTTTTTCTAAATGAGGAGCTAAGAGGACTACCACCCATAAAAGGGATTGAGCATCAAATTGACTTTGTGCCCGGAGCCGTCATCCCCAACTGACCAGCATATAGAAGCAACCCAGAGGAGTCCAAGGAATTGCAAAAGCAAGTAAAGGCATTACTTGAGAAGGGACATGTGAGAGAGAGCCTAAGTCCATGTGCGATTCTGGTTCTCTTGGTGCCCAAAAAGAATGAGACATGGTCTATGTGCGTGGTTTGTCACACTATTAACAACATTACGGTAAAGTACTACTATCCCATTCTTAGACTAGATGACTTGCTAGATGAGCTATTTGGTGCATGCATTTTCTTTAAAATTGATTTGAAATCCGGTTACCACCAAATTAGAATAAGAGAAGAGGATAAATGGAAAACGGCTTTTAAAACCAAACAAGGGTTGTATGAGTGGCTTGTCATACCATTTGGATTGTCTAATGCTCTTAGTACTTTCATGCGATTAATGCACCATATTTTGAGGGAATTTATTAGAAAATTTGTTGTTATGTATTTTCATGATATATTAATCTATAGCAAATCATATGTGGATCATTTGAATCATGTTTAAGGTGTGCTTGTTGCCCTCTGAAGGGAGAGATTGTATGCAATCCTTGAGAAGTGCTCTTTTTGTTTGGAGAGAATTACATTCCTTGGGTGTGTTGTGAGTGCCAAAGGGATTGAGGTTGATGAGGGAAAAGTAAAAGCCATCCAATATTGGCCCACCCATACCACCATTACCCAAGTCCATAGTTTCCATGGGCTAGTTAGCTTCTATAGGAGATTCATCCAAAATTTTAGCACTATAATGGCCCCTCTAACCGAAGTGGTGAAGAAAAATGTGAGATTTAGGTGGGAGGAAGCCCAACAACAAGCCTTTCAAACCCTCAAAGGCAAATTAAGCCAAGCTCCAATTCTTATACTACCTAAACTTTAAGAAGGCATTTGAGATAGAGTGAGATGCAAGTGAGGTGGGAATGGGTGTGGTTTTGACCCAAGATAGAAAACCTATTACATACTTTAGTGAGAAATTGTCCGAGGCGGCCCTCAATTACTCTACCTATGACATAGATCTTATTACCTTGGAAAGGACCCTAGAATATTGGCAACACTACTTTTTATCAAGCGAGTTTGTCATTCATACCGATCATGAGTGTAATACCCCGCCCAAAACCACCTTTGACCTATGGGGAAAAAGTCATGCATTGTATAGCATCTCGCATTTCATGCGATATCTTCAAATTATTCTTGCATAGGTGCAAGTGATTTTAAAGGTTGTTCTTGCATAAAATTATTAAAATGTGTTGTTCCATTACTTGGGAGTTGTTTTAAGTGAAGTTTAGTAGAGGAGATAGAGGGAAGACAATTAGGGTGGAAAGAATTTCCTAGAGCAATATTATCATCAGAGTTGATTTAGAATAGAGGTTAGGTTTGGTGATTTTCCTTGATGACCCGAATTCGAATCTTACCTCTTGAGAATCGTAGTTTTCCTTTTGAATTCTTTTCCTAGATTTCTTCATGCTTTGGCCAAAAAAACCCTAGCTATCCTAGTGATTTTTCAGCGCCATCTTCAAGGGAGATAAGTCTCCATATTTATCTCCTAAATTCAAGGACTTTTGATAAGGATAAGGTTTAATCTTATTTTTAGCTTTTGTTCTCTTTGATTTTTGAAAAACCCTAGCTAGAATAATTAAATTCCAGCTTGATTTTAATTTATCATATTTTGTAATTAATGGTTGGAATTAAATTGTTAATTTTCTAGTTAGATACCTTGTTGATTTTGAACATAGAACCCTAGCTAAAAATTTGAAAAATTTTCCAGCTTAGTGCCGCCACATTTGAAGGAGTTTTAGCTCAAATCAAACTCTTCCAATACTAGGAAATCTTATCCTAAACCTTTAGCAAATCAGATTTTATTTCAATCCTAAATCAACTAGGTTTTACACTCTGTTTTTCTACAAAATTTAGGCAGCCTTGAGCAAGCACAAGTTGCACGAAATTCCTGCACTCCTAAGTGCAATCAAACTCTTCAAACCCTACCTCAAATCACCTAAAACACCTTCCATCAATTCCAATTATTTTTGCTACACAAAATCAGATTTTATCCACCAGAAATTCCAGAATTTCAGCCAATTTATGAACCAGAATTTTGGCTAGCTTTGGACAGGAAATTTCGGCCCGCATTGCACTCCAAATCAAATGAAAATTCTGCACACCAAGACACACCAAAACCCTCAGCTAATTAAGCCAATTTTCAGCACCTAAAACCCTCAATTTTTCCCTGTGAATTGCGGCATAACAACAACTAAGACAGTCTAAAATTTCTTCCTTTGGTTCAGTAATTTTCGTACAGCACTCACACCATTCTTGCACAGAATTTTAGTTGTCAAAACCTACTCAAACTCTTCCTTGTTTCGGCCAAAACAACCTAAACACACACAACCCTTTTCTTGAGTAATATTTCGGCCAGCATAGGGGAACAAGTCCAGAAAATTTTCTCCCCTTAAAGCTTCCCAAATTCGGCAGCAACAAAGGGCACAGCAAGCTGCAATTTTCGCCCTTGCTGTCCAAGAAACCTAAAGCCATTAGGAGTCCTTCTTAGTACCACCATCTAACCCTAAACCAATCTTTTCTTACCCAAAATCACAGTACCCAACTACTCTCTCCATTCTACATGAAAATTCCAGCAAGAACCCTTCTGCAATTTCCAAAAATCGCAAGAGCAATTACTAGCAAGAAACCTATCACACCCTAAGGTAAGCAAAAACTATCTTAACCTCTTGATTCCTTTCTTCCATCAATTCTTCTCTTTCCTTCCTTTGAATCACGCCACCTAAAGGCTAATTTCATCCTCTTTAGCCACTCTCGGTCAAAAGGAAGGAAAAAAGGCAGATTTTCTCTTCTTCTCTAATGAACTTGGGACGGTTACCATACGAGTATCGAGATCGTGTTAACCCGGTTGTTTCAAGGTAAGGGAATCCTTATCCTTGATGTCAGAACTAAGGTTTAATATGATTGATGATGTCTATTAGCGTGATGAATGAATATTTTAAGTCGAGTAATTAATTAAGCATATTCGATGGATAGCAATGCTATATTTTGTTGAGATATTGATGGATGTGAATCTTGTTAGTTAAGTCAAGACCTTTTTGATATATTATTCATGTATTTGATGGATATATGATCATAGAGTATGTATTTGGAGGATTAGATGATTTATTTGAAGGTAGATGATGGATCATGATACATTATGGGAATAAATGAGTTTAATGCATGTTTGAATCGATTGAAACCCTGATCATGATATTATATGATTTTAGATCAGGAGGGTATTTGAAGGAGGTAAGCTCTGATTTTATCTTATTTGTCTGAGACATATCAAATGAGTCCTTGCATAAACTCTTTTTGTTAAATGCTTGTGGTAGCAAGTCAAATGTTGTAAAGCTTTGTAAAGCTATTATTGAACTATGATTATTTGGGTTGTAAACATGAAAGTTTATTCTCAAAACGGTTTTGCCAAACTAACGGCCTTATCAAAAAAACTGTTCTTTCTCTTAAACATGTTAAAAAAACTCTTTTTTTCAAGAAAATCACGTTTTACAAAGCCAACGTATGGAAATATTTTGAATTAGGAATTGACGGATATGTTCGTTGAGTACTCAATAAGGGTGGCTAACAATACTAGTCTTCGAGGGCTAGAGTAAGTCTTATGCCAGGAGGCCACCTCCAGAAGATAAGTTCAGCTTGAAGAGGCGACAGTGTTGGTTGGTCAGGACGGTCCGAGCTAGCATATGTACCTGGTAAGGTATTATCTATTTTCCCGACATGGACACCCGGATGGTTTTGTTGGCTGTAGAGAAGGAGTATCTCACTCGGTGGGATGTACACTCACCTTCATCAGAATGCCTAACGTGTGGTAATCTGGTCCAGGCAAGGTGCACAAAGTATG
This sequence comes from Voacanga thouarsii, assembly GCA_026120185.1. Taxonomy (NCBI): domain Eukaryota; kingdom Viridiplantae; phylum Streptophyta; class Magnoliopsida; order Gentianales; family Apocynaceae; genus Voacanga; species Voacanga thouarsii. The sequence continues at coordinate 1,425,088 of JANUWF010001863.1, read as the reverse complement.
GTGCCTTGTCCTCATGGAGCCCAACGTGTGGTGACATGACTCATATTGAAGTGGATGATTTTATTTGTATAAAGTATGACAATGAGAAAAATCCACTCCTTAAGAAAGAGAAAATTATTTATGACTTGCCAAATATTTCTGCAAATGTTTTTCACTATGCATACACGAACTGTTCAAGGTACCATGTGCACACACATGACTTATTGAGATTTAATCTCACACTGTTTTATATCATGTTTTCAGGAGAGATATTATGCTGAGCGAGCGAGGCATGTGATACTTGAAATTTTTATTATTTTCCCATTATGTTCTAGGAGACAATTGTGGTTTTAAGCTTCTGATCGGATATTTATTTTATTTCATTTTGCTCCAGTTTGAGCCTGATGTAATAAGAATTTTTATCTATTTATCTAAGTTTACTTTTTAGGGTTTGACTTTAAATTTTATACCTCGTTTAAAGACCCCTTGTCCTCCGGGACGAGGTGACATCCCCTCCCTTTTAGGGTACGTAGTAGTGGGGTATTACAAGTGGTATTAGAGCATAGGTTTAGGAAACTATTTGACTTACTGGATTTTATTTCCTTAAGTATTTTAATTTGGTGCTTAATTTTTGCCTTTTGTTTATAGGATGGTCAAAAGAGTTGTATCGGTTGTCAGAGACTAGCCCGCTGGCTGCAGGAATCCACCTGCCCTACTACCAGTTGCAGAGCCACCCTCATTTGATTCGGAGAGGGAACATGAGCCATCTATGCTAGACAACCCGGTGGTTGAGGCAGAGATGGAGGTTGAAAGGAGCCTAGAAGGGTATGAGGGGGATTATGAGGGGGAGGTAGTGGAGCTTGCCAGTGAGGGAGAGGAAGAAGAGGAGATGGTTAAGTTGAGTGAGGGGGAGGCAGATGAGCTTGGAAATGAAGGAGACGATGAAAGTGAATGAGAGATGGCTGGGATAGAGAAAGGGGATGAGAAGGTGATAGAGGATCCGTAGACCCTACAGATAAGTGAATTTGATAGGACTCCTACTTGCTATGACTTTAAGGAGTCCAGTGGTGAGGGACATAGGCCGAATGATAGAGTTACCTCAGGAGTGAGGGAACTTAGGCAGTCCGCTTTAGGAATGGAGGATAAAGGAAAGAGGAAGCTAGAAGAGGGTCCTAAGGGGTGTGGACCTCGATATGGACTGGGGATAGATGCAAACTTGAGGAGAGAGGGGTTGATTGATCTATCTGACTCGGGGAATAAGAGGCCTGCGCCTAGGAGGTGCGGATAGATTAGCGTTGGATGAGCTTTATGAGACGGCCATGAGAGCCAAGAAGGGCCATGAGGGTGAGTCAAGATAGCCAAGTGAGAGCGTTGGTTTTGTAAGGGATTACATAGGGAGACCCGATAACTCTGTGGGGTGGCTTGTGGAACCAACCTCTGACGACTCCAATGCCTCTATTAAAACTAGAGAGAGTCGAGTATAGAAGACTAGCAACATTTACTCTTTCTCTTTTGGGATTTGCATTCCTTTGTTTATTTACTCTTTTTAAAGAAGCATGTTGCTTATAGGGCTTTATTATTTTATTGAATAAAAAGGTATCGCATGTGATAACCCCTTCTTTACGAAAGCATGGATTATATTAAAAGCATGAGTTTCATTTATTACTTAGTTTTCCCCTGCATAATATCATTAAATTCTCTTTTAAAATGAGTAGATAATATTGCTATTAACTGATCATGCACCTAAGCATACTTTTTCCCCCTTGGTAACTATCTGACTTTGAGTGAATGTGATCAAAGATGGCACCAAGACGTAGGACAGTCATTTATAGAAGAACAGTGTAGGAAAGTGCATCCTCCACCCCAAAATTTGAGCAGATGCATCGTTCCACACCCGATGTGGAGGAGCACTTGCAGCGACAACAGGAGTTAGCTTTAGAAAGGTCTCAGGATGTGACCATGGGACTGGCTTTCGATAAGATGGCTTCGATCCTGCAGAATCTAACGAAGAGAGTGGATAAGGTAACATTTCTATCCAAGGACGTCTTGTTAACGTTTTAATGGATCCAGGATCCACACACTCTTACGTAAGCAAAGTATGTGCATCATATCTAAGTTGGAAAGGAAAAGAATTACCCTATACCCTAGTAGTAGGCTCACCATTGGGAAAGGTGGTAGAAGCAAGTAAGAAAATGGGGAGCTGTGAAGTTGAGGTAGGGAAGGAGATTTTGGAAGCAGACATCATAATTCTGCCCATAGACGATTATGACCTGATCTTGGGCATGGATTGGTTGTCGAAGTACGGAGCTCGTATGGACTGTAAGATCAAGATGGTACAGTTTGTGAGACCCAGTCAGGATGTGATTGAATTTAACGATAAGCGAGCAAAGGAACTAAAGTTCTTGATTGCTGGTGCTAAGGCCCAAAAATTGCTCAAAAGAGGATGTACGGGATAGTTGGCATATCTTCTGAACAAACTCAAGGATCAGTGTACCTTGGAGAGTACGAAAGTGGTAAAAGACTTTCCAGACGTTTTCCTACTAAGCTCACTTCTCTACCCCCTAAGCGGGAAGTTGAGTTTACCGTGGACTTGATTCCTGGAGCAGAATTGGTGTCAAGAACCCCTTACCGGATGGCACCGACGGAGCTGAAGGAGTTAAAGGAGCAATTGGAAGATTTGGTGAGGCAAGGCTACATTCGACTGAGTACATCATCGTGGGGAGCACCGGTGTTGTTTGTTAACAAGAAAGATGGTACTTTAAGGTTATGCATTGATTATCGGGGACTGAACAACTTAACGATCAAGAACAAGTACCCCCTACCCTTGATCAACGAGCTGTTCAATCAACTTCAAGGTGCCGCATGCTTTTCGAAGTTGGACCTGCGGCAAGGATACTACCAGGTGAGGATCAAGGAAGAAGACATTCCTAAGACTGCTTTCGACACGTAGTATGGCCATTATGAATTCGTGGTAATGCCGTTCGGTGTAACCAATGCACCGACAGTTTTCGTGGATTTGATGCATCTAGTTTTCTAGCTATATTTGGACAAGTTTGTGGTTATCTTCATCGATGATATCTTAATCTACTCTAAGAGTCCAGAGGATCACGCGGAGTACTTAAGGTTGATCCTAGAAAAGTTGAGGGAATTCAAGCTTTTCGCTAAGTTCAGTAAATGTGAGTTTTGGTTGAGCTCGGTATCTTTCTTCGGCATCTTTCCTCGGCTATATGATATCTAAGGATGGGATCAAGATGGACCCTGCCAAGGTAGATGCTCGTAGCTAATTGGAAATAACCGGAGAATGTTATCGAGATACGAAGTTTTCTTGGGTTGGCTGGGTACTATCGGCATTTCATTAAGAATTTCTCTACCCAGGCTTCACCGATGACACGACTGTTAAAGAAGGATGTCGCTTTTTCTTGGAACGAGAAGTGTGAGAAGAGTTTCCGAGAGCTTAAGAGGAGGTTGATTACAGCACCCGTATTAAGCCTATCCAAGGCTGACAAGCCCTATGCACTCTATACGGACACATCCAAGGAAGGTCTAGAAGTTGTGCTGATGCTGGAAGGGAAGGTCATAGCTTATGCGTTTAGGAAGCTAAAATCGCATGATGCTAATTATCCAACGCACGACTTGGAGCTGGCAGCCATAGTGTTTACCTTGAAAAAGTGGCGACATTATCTGTACGGAGCCCAATGTGAAGTCTTCACTAACCATAAGAGTTTGAAGTACATCTTCATGCAGAATGACTTGAATCTTCGACAGCGTAGATGGATGGAGTTCCTGGAGGAGTATAGGTGCCCCATTAATTATCACCCTGGAAAAGCGAATGTGGTAGCTGACGCTTTGAGTTGTAAAGTAAAGATAGCACATTTGAGAATGCAGGAGGTGTCGGCAGTGCAGGAAATCCTGGAGCAGGAAGCGGAAGTTCAAGAGAGAAAGATTTGTGTGAGCAACTTGACCTTGAAACTCAATCTGGAGCAGGAGATTGTATCAGCCTAACAAAACAGTGTGGAATTTTAGGCCTTCAATGAGAAATAAATCGCAAGGGGAGGAAACGATTTTTGGACCGACGAGAAGTGGGTATTGTATTTTCGAGACTGGATATGTGTACTTGACAATCAAGACTTAAGGAAGAGGATACTGGACGAAGCTCACAAGAGCAAGTATACCATACACCCTAGGGAAGTAAAGATGTACCATGACCTGAAGAAGAAATATTGGTGGGCCGAAATGAAGAGAGATGTGGTTCAGTAGTGTCAACATTCCTGACGTGCCAAAAAGTTAAAGTGGAGCAAAGAAGTCTGCAGGTTTACTACAACTGCTACCGATTCCCAAGTGGAAATGGGAAGAGGTGACTATGGATTTTGTGACTGGTCTTCCGATGACCAAGTCACACAAGGATGCAATTTGGGTGGTAGTGGACCGACTGACCAAGACAGCAGATTTTATACCAATGAACGTAAGGGACTCGATGGAAAAGTTGGCTCAGACGTATACCCGAGAAATTGTAAGGTTGCATGGTGTACCATCAAGCATTGTATCGAATAGGGACCCTAGGTTCACTTCGAGATTCAGGAGTAAGTTCTAAGAGTCTTTGAGTACTATATTAAAATTCATCACCTTTACTCATCCGCAAACCGACGGTCAATCCAAGAGAGTCATTCGGATACTAGAGGATATGCTCCGAGCGTGTATTTTGGACTTTGGGGACAAGTAGATCGAGTGTTTACCGCATGTTGAATTGGCGTATAACAATAGTTACCAGGCATCAATTGGGATGGCACCGTACGAAGCCTTATATGGGCAGAAATGTCAAGTACTGATATACTGGGGATGGACAGAAGAGGGGCAAATTAGAAGGATTGGTGAGGTATGTATTCAGGAAATGACTAACAAGGTCAAGGTTATCCGAGAAAGACTAAGGGCAGCGTATAACCGCCAGAACAGCTACACAGATTCTAGAAGGAGAGAACTGGAGTTCCAAGTAGGTGATTGTGCATTCTTGAAGTTGACTCCTAGTAGAGGAATCCTGCGGCGTTCGAAATGAGGGAAACTGAGTCCCAGGTATTTAGGACCATTTCCGATAATAGAGAAGGTTGGGCCAGTTGCCTAAAGACTGGATCTACTCGATGGACTAACTGGGATGCATGACGTTTTCCATGTACCTCAGTTGAAGAAGTACAACCCCTATCCAAGTTATGTACTTAATGAGGAACCGTTGGAGTTGCAATCGAATTTGAGCTACGTGGAAAAACCAGTCAAGATTTTGGAGCGGAATATCAAGACTCTCCGAAATAAACAGATACCTATGGTAAAGATACTTTGGGATCATCATGGCACGCAAGATGCAATGTGGGAAATGGAAGAATGGTTAAGACAGAAGTATCCGAAGATGCTCTAAGGGTATGGAATCTGAATTTCGGGACGAAATTCTCTTCAGGAGGGGATGTGATACCCCGCCTAAAACCACCTTTGACCTATGGGGAAAAAGTCATGCATTGCATAGCATCTCGCATTTCATGTGATATCTTCAAATTATTCTTACATGGGTGCATGTGATTTTCAAGGTTGTGCTTGCATAAAATTATTTAAATGTATTGTTGCATTACTTGGGAGTTGTTTTAAGTGAAGTTTAGTAGAGAAGATGGAGGAAGGAGAATTAGGGTGGAAAGAATTTCCTAGAGAAATATTATCATCGGAGTTGATTTGGAATAGTGGTTAGGTTTGGTGATTTTCCTTGATGACCCGAGTTCGAATCTTACCACTTACGAATCTTAGTTTTCCTTTTGAATTCTTTTCCTAGATTTCTTCATGCTTTGACCAAAAAAACCCTAGCTATCCTAGTGAATTTTCAGCGCCATCTTCATGGGAGATAAGTCTCCATATTTATCTCTTAAATTCAAGGACTTTTGATAAGGATAAGGTTTAATCTTATTTCAGCTTTTGTTCTCTTTGATTTTCGGAAAACCCTAGCTAGAATAATTAAATTCCAGCTTGATTTTAATTTATCATATTTCGTAATTGATGGTTGGAATTAAATTGTTAATTTTCTAGTTAGATACCTTGTTGATTTTGAACATAGAACCCTAGCTAAAAATCTGGAAAATTTTCCAGCTTAGTGCTGCCACCATTCAAGGAGTTTTAGCTCAAATCAAACTCTTCCAATACTAGAAAATCTTATCCTAAATCCTTTAACAAATCAGATTTTATTTCAATCCTAAATCAACTAGGTTTTACCCTCTCTTTTTCTGCAGAATTTCGGCAGCCTTGAGCAAGCACAAGTTACACGAAATTCCTGCACTCCTAAGTGCAATCAAACTCTTCAAACCGTAGCTCAAATCACCTAAAACACCTTCCATCAATTGCAATTATTTTTGCTACACAAAATCAGATTTTATCGACCAAAAATTCCAGAATTTCGGCCAGCTTTGCACAGGAAATTTCGGCTAGCATTGCACTCCAAATCAAACGAAAATTCTGCACAACAAGAGACACCAAAACCCTCAGCTGATTAAGCAAATTGTCAGCACCTAAAACCCTCACTTTTTCTCTGTGAATTGCGGTAGAACAACAACCAAGATAGTCCAGAATTTCTTCATTTGGTTCAATGATTTTTGCACAGCACTCACACCATTCTTGCATAGAATTTTAGTTGTCAAAACCTACTCAAACTCTTCGTTGTTTCGGCCAAAAAAACTAGAACACACACAACACTTTTCTTGAGCAATATTTTGGCCAGCATAGGAGAACAAGTCCAGAATATTTTCTCCTCTTAAACCATCCCAAATTCGATAGCAACAAAGGGCACATCAAGCTGCAATTTTCGCCCTTGCTGTCCAAGAAACATAACGCCATTAGGAGTCCTTCTTAGCACCACCATCTAACCCTAAACCAATCTTCTCTAACCCTAAATTACAGTAGCCAACTACTCTCTCCATTCTACACGAAAATTCCAACAAGAACCCTTCTGCAATTTCCAAAAATCACAAGATCAATTCCTAGCAAGAAACTAATCACACCCTACGGTAAGCAAAAACTATCTTAACCTCTTGATTCCTTTCTTCCATCAATTCTTCTCTTTCCTTCCTTTGAATCATGCCACCTAAAGGTTTTTTTCATCCTTTTTAGCCACTCTCGATCAAAAGGAAGGAAAGAAGGCAGCTTTTCTCTTCTTCTTAAACGAACTTGGGACAATCACCATAAGAGTATCGAGATCTTGTTAACCTGGTTGTTTCAAGGTAAGGGAATCCTTATCCTTGATGTCAGAATTAAGGTTTAATATGATTGATGATGTCTATTAGCGGGATAAATGAATATTTTAAGTTGAGTAATTAATTAAGCATATTCGATGGATAGAAATGCTATATTTGTATTTCTAGATTAAATAATCAGATTAAACGTAGCGAAAAACAACAAGAAATCCAAGCCATGGATCACGGGTTTGCAGTAGAAACGGAAAAGGGAGAAGATCACGCTTATTACCTTGTGAAGCTGAAATTTAAAATTTTCTTGTTCCAAGAACGCAGGCGCGATCCAAATCACAAGACCGATTCATCGCAGCTCAACTGAAGTCCAAGTAAGAACTCCCTCTAATGATAATCCACACAAGGTTGAACGCTCACAATCTCACAATTCTATGCTAGTAGAATTTAGGAGGCTAGGGTTTGATCAAGAAGAGAAAGGCAGAGAAACGGTTTCTCTGTTATTGCGTAAATAGTCTGTATATCTCTAACCCTAAGGAAACCATTTCATTATATTTATAGATTTATAATTATCGTAAATTGCAACTTAGTCCTTCAACGTCCAATTGTCAACAAATTGGTCCTTGAAGTTTACTTAATTACAATTAGGTCTCATTAATTATAACAAACTTATAATTCACCTATAAATATATCCCCTTCTCTTAATTAACCCACACAATATTATCAAATAATATATTTGAGCATTCAAACCTTTATTGTGTGTGACCCATTAGGTTTCCTGGTCTTATTGGTAGCATAATATGAATTAATTCTAACAATATTAGAATTAATAATCCTTAATAAAATAAAGGATTAAATTTATTAATTCTCTAATTAATAAATCCATATTTAGCATATCAATAGCGACATCTAGCAATGACTCTTGTGTTAGTGTTGTTCCCTAGAGGCAATCACTTGTACCATATATATTGCATATTAAATTAATAAGAGGAATTCTTTATCTTTCAGTTTGATTGTTATATCTAAACATGTGTACAAACCGTTAGATAAAGTCCCTAGTACAACACAGTGTTAAGGAAATCATGATAGAGATCATGATGTGAGATTCCTACTACACTATGTAGTGTTTGTAGTTAAATAATCCCCAGTCATAGTATTAATACGATGGGACATTATTAATACGCCAAGACTGGCACATGTTATATCTCTTGATTGGATCAAGCGGTGGTTCTCATATCCGTGGGTATTGGGATACTCAAGATTAACGTGTGGATGCTTGTGTTTGAAACAAGTTCATTGGATGACCTAGCTACGAGATAATCACTTGGAAAACTATTTAGTGCCAGTAATAGAATCTCATTATAGCAAGTGTGCAAGTATCCTTAGACTTGAGATCTCCAAGGTACTTTGTTTATCCAGCGTTGTACTTTGATTCTAATCTTTGGAGTCTTATTTAGGACCGCCTATGGGATGGATATTGGGTACAACGTAAAGTAAACGAAAGTAGTTGAGAGGGTCAATAAAGGATTCACCACTCCTAATAGTAGGAGACTATATCTCAAGGCCACTTGTAGAAATCATTACTCATGAAGTCCTTGGCTAAGGCGACTATGTGATGGAAATGGTTCCAATTGATACACATATCGAGTAATAGATTTCTTGAACAAGTACTAAAATATTCGGGCCAGAATTAATAATATTCTGGAGGGAGCTGGCAATAATTCCATGCTCTAGACCGAATGAGATATTGTATGTTGAAAGGAGTTTATTGCACTGATAATTTACTATTAAAAGGTTCATGTCAAGCCACTTGACTTTCTGGACTTTTGGGTGGTCAAGAGTCATTGCTAGATGTCGCTCTTGATATGCTAAATATGAATTTATTAATTAGAGAATTAATAAATTTAATCCTTTATTTTATTAAGGATTATTAATTCTAATATTGTTAGAATTATTTCATATTATGCTACCAATAAGACCAGGAAACCTAATGGGTCACATACAATAAAGGTTTGAAAGCTCAAATATATTATTTGATAATATTGTGGGGTTAATTAAGAGAAGGAAATATATTTATAGGTGAATTATAAGTTTGTTATAATTCATGGTACCTAATTGTAATTAAGTAAACTTTAAGGACCAATTTGTTGACAATTGGACGTTGAAGGACTAAGTTACAATTTATGGTAATTATAAACCTATAAATATAAGGAAACGGTTTCCTTAGGGTGAGAGACAAACTATTCATGCAATAACAGAGAAACCGTTTCTCTGCCTCTCTCTTGATCAAACCCTAGCCGTCTCTCTTCTTGATCAAAACCCTAGCCTCTCGAATTCTACTAGCATAGAATTGTGAGATTGTGAGCATTCAACCTTGTGTGGATTATCATTAGAGGGAGTTCTTTCTTGGACTTCAGTTGAGCTGCAGTGAACGGTTTTGGATAATCTGGATCTCGCCTGCGTTCTTGTTTCTGAAATTTTTTGAATTCCGGCTTCACGAGGTAATAAACGTAATCTTCTCATTTTTCCCATTTCTATTGCAAACCCGTGATCCATGGCTTGGATTTCTTGTTGTTTCTGCTGCGCTTAATCTGATTATGCATGATAGAAATCCTACATCTTGACCACCCAAAAGTCCAGAAAGTCAAGTGGCTTGGCATGAACCTTTCAATAGGAAATTATCAGTGCAATAAACTTCTTTCAACATACAATATCTCATTCGGTCTAGAGCATGGAATTATTGCCAACTCCCTCCAGAATATTATTAATTCTGGCCCGAATATTTTAGTACTTGTTCAAGAAATCTATTACTCGATATGTGTATCAATTGGAACTATTTTCATCACATAGTAGCCTTGGCGAAGGACTTCATGAGTAATGATTTCTACAAGTGGCCTTGAGATATACTCTCTTACTATTAGGAGTGGTGAATCCTTTATTGACCCTCTCAACTACTTTCGTTTACTTTACGTTGTACCCAATATCTATCCCATAGGCGGTCCTAGATAAGACTCCAAATATTAGAATCAAAGTACAACGCTCGATAAATAAAGTACCTCGGAGATATCAAGTCTAAGGATACTTGCACACTTGCTATAATGAGATTCTATCACTGGCACTCAATAGTTATCCAAATGATTATCTCGTAGCTAGGTCATCCAATGAACTCGTTCCAAAACAAGCATCCACACGTTAATCTTGAATATCCCAATACTCACGGATATGAGAACCACCGCTTGATCCAATCAAGAGATATAACATGTGCCAGTCTTGGCGTATTAATAATACCCCATCTTATTAATACTATGACTGGGGATTATTTAAGTACAAACACTACATAGTGTAGTAGGAATCTCACATCATGATCTCTATCAAGATTTCCTTAACACTGTGTTGTACTAGGGACTTTATCTAACGATTTGTACACATATTTAGACATAACAATCAAACTGAAAGATAAAGAATGCCTCTTATTAATTTAATATGTAATATACATGGTACAAGTGATTGCCTCTAGGGCACAACACTAACAAACTCCCCCTTGCACTAGAGCCAATCATTCATATATCGAATACCAAATGACTCAACATGTTTATCATGTTTCTTCTGGGAAAGTTCTTTAGTGAGTGGATTAGCTATGTTCTGATCCGTGGGCATTCTCTCTATCTTTACATCTCCTCTATCTATGATTTCTCTAATCAGATGATAGCGTCTAAGTACATGCTTGGATCGTTGATGAGACTGTGGTTCCTTTGCCTGTGCAATGGCTCCATTGTTGTCACAATACAAAAGTATCGAATCAACAATGCTGGGCACCACTCCAAGTTCAGTGATGAACTTCTTAATCCATACTGCTTCTTTAGCTGCTTCAGAAGCTGCTATGTACTCTACTTCAGTAGTCGAATCGGCAGTAGTCTCTTGTTTGAAACTCTTCCTACTAACTGCCCCACCACCTAATGTAAATACGTAGCCAGATTGTGATTTGAAGTCATCCTTATTAGACTGAAAACTGGCATCAGTATACCCTCTTACTTGTAAATCACCATCTCCATATATCGAGAATGCATCCTTAGTCCTTCGTAAGTACTTAAGGATATTCTTTGCAGCCGCCCAGTGACCTTCTCCAGGATCAGATTGGTATCTACTCGTCAAACTAAGAGCACACGATACATTGGGCCTAGTACATATCATAGCATACATGATAGACCCAATTGCCGAAGCATATGGAATTTTACTCATGTGATCCCTTTCAACATGTGTCTTTGGAGACATCGACTTTGAAAGGCTTACACCATATGTCATAGGTAAGAATCCTCTTTTAGATTGATCCTCTGCAAATGTTTTCCACTATGCATACACGAACTGTTCAAAGTACCATCTGCACACATAGGACTTACTGAAATTTAATCTCACACTGTTTTATATCATGTTTTCTGGAGAGAGATTATGCTGAGCGAGCAGGGCATGTGATAGTTGAAGTTTTTGTTATTTTCCCATTATGTTCTAAGAGACAATTGTGGTTTTAAGCTTCTGATCGGATATTTGTTTTATTTCGTTTTGCTCCAGTTTGAGCCTGATGTAATAAGAATTTTTCTCTATTTATCTAAGTTTAATTTTTGGGGTTTGACTTTATATTGTATACCTCGTTTTAAAGATCCCTTGTCCTCTAGGACGGGCCGACATCCCCACGCTTTTAGGGTACGCAGTAGTGGGTGTTACAATGAGACCCTTAAACATCTCAAAAGCCAACAAAATTTGAATAAGAGGCATGTAAGGTGGATGGAGTTTATTGGGACATTTCCTTATGTCATTCAATACAAGAAGGGTAAGGAAAATGTGGTAGCGGATGCACTATCTCGAAGGTTTTCACTTCTAAACTTTTTGGTTTTGAACTTGTAAAGGAATTGTATGTTGTTGATAAGGAGTTTGGGGATATTTTCCATGCTTGTGAGAAATGTGCATTTGCTAAATATTATAAGCATAATGGTTTCTTGTTTAGGAAGGCAAGGCTTTGTGTGCCAAAGGGTTCTATTAGGGGGTTGCTATTTAAGGAGGCCCATAGTAGGGGACTAATGGGGCATTTTAGTGTTGTGAAGACCTTAGGCATCCTTAAGAAACATTTCTTTTAGCCAAAAAATGAGAAAGGATGTGGAGAAATATTATTCTCAATGCATTAATTGTATGTGAGCTAAGTCTAGATCTCTTTCACATGGTTTTAATACTCCTTTGCCTACACCTAATGTGCCTTGGGTTGATATTTCAATAGACTTCATCTTAGGATTGCCTAGGTCCAAGAAGGGTAAGGACTCCATATTTGTGATTGTTGATCGATTTTCCAAAATGACTCATTTTGTGGTTTGTTCCAAGACTAATGATGCGTCCTATATTGAAGATTTATTCTTTAAGGAAGTGGTGAGAATGCATGGGATCCCAAGAACTATTGTCTCAGATAGGGATACTAAATTCCTTTGCCACTTTTGGAGAGTATTATGGAACAAACTTGACACTAATCTCTTACTTTCCACAGCTTGTCATCCTCAAACGGACGGACAAATGGAGGTGGTCAACCGAACACACACCCAACTCTTGCAGACTATAATCAAGAAGAACTTGAAAAATTGGGAGGAATGCTTGCCACACATTGAGTTTGCTTATAATAGGGCTATTCACTCTACTACTTCTTATTTTTCTTTTCAAATTGTGTATGGTTTTAATCCTCTAACTCCTTTAGATTTAGTTCCCTTACATATAGGTGAATGGATGAACTTCGATGGAACTAAGAAGGCGAAAATGGTGTAGGCACTCCTTGAGAAGGTGAAAGCAACTATCACAAAACAAAATGAAGAGATCGCCCATAAGCGTAATCAGGGAAGGAAAAGGTGCCATTTGAGCCGAGCGATTGGGTATGGGTGCACCTTCAAAAGGAAATATTTCCCATGCAACAACGGAGCAAAATAGATCCAAAGGGGATGGTCCATTTCAAGTTATTGCCAAAGTTGGAGATAACACTTATAAGATAGATTTATCCAGTGAGTATCATGTTAGCGTCACTTTTAATGTTAGTGACCTCTCTCCCTTTGATGTAGATGATGGCAATGATTTGGAGATGAATCATTTCCAAAAAGGAGGAGATTATGAGACTCCGCTTCATCATGGAGGTCAAGATCAAGGAGGGGGAGGCGTGACCGTGTAAAGACAAGGACCGATGACAAGATCTAGGACTAAGAAACTTCAAGATGAGTTTCAATTGCTCATAAAACCATGTTTGAGGAGGGAAGAGGGTTGGAAGGTTGAGGAAGCTACCTAAGAGCTTATTTTGATGACTATCGAAGAAGGACTGCAACAAGAAGTTAAGCCGGTAACAAAGACAAAAGAAATTTGACCAAAAGTTGGCCTTCCAGTGGACATTCGGCGCCGACCCAAGCAGTCGAACTGGCACTGGCTTCATTCTGGCATACGATTGGCCGAAAACAGCACCTAACCGGTGTCGGCTTGAAGGCCCTAGCCGGCGCCGGCTCCAGCCTGGGTAGCTGACTGCTACCCCATATTTTTTATGTTTTCTCTAGTTTTTCTTCATTTTAAATGTTTTGTAAAGACCTATTAAAGCCCTAAATTGTATTAGAACCTCAGGAATTACTTAGTTAGGGTTAGGATAGTATAAATACAACTTTTAGTGATTTGACAAGATAATTCACACACTTTATTCAAATTTCAAGAGAGAGTCATGAGAGGCCCTAGCCTCCTTGTTCATCTTGTTCAAGACCATGCTTAAAGGCTTAGTCCTCTATATGAATGAGTCTATAAAATCTTTTGGATAATCCAATGTGGTTTCTTCAATGGGTCTTAGTTACTTTGCTCTTCTAAGGTTTGTTTGAATTCCATTACTTGGGTACCTATTTTCTCTATTCTTTTGTTCTTGTTTGCCTTTGTTGTTTCAGGGATATTGGGGTGAGATTATAGTAAAACTTTCTACTATTCTTAAGGGTCTTTGAAGCCTAGTTCTTCATGGGTTTGATAAAGGGTAGGTTGTTAGTTTAATTTCTCATTTTTTGTCTCAAAAAATTCACTATTTTGGTCCCTTTGGATGAGCTGAACTCTTAATCAATTAAACCACCCACAACACCAAGAAAAAGCCCACTCAGGATCATATCAATGAATAAGGAATCTCTTCCAAGCTTCAAGCCTTCAAGATGAATTCTTCATTCTTGTTATAATGTGATATATGTTATTATTTTCTTACAATACAAAAGTAATATATAAGGTTGTTCTATCCCTGAACTAAACAACTCTTAATTATTACAAAAAAAAAATCCCAAAATAGCTGAAAAAGCGTAAGGGATTCGAGTTTCCTAGCACAGTCGAGGTTGGTTCGGGCTCCTCGGGTTGGTGTTGGTTCCACTCTTGTAGAACAATGCTCGATCACGAAAAATGAGACTCTCACCAGTCCCCAATTGACATCGGTTTGGGCTTCCTGGATTGGCTCCAGTTCCACTCTAGCGGCGTTATTTTTCTACACGAATAGCTTCCGATTGTCATTCTTCGTATACCAGTAGCATGGTCTATTCCCATTCCTCTTCGCCCATATGCTATCCCACTTGAAATGTTCTTGTAAATATCCTTGAAGGTTATGTTGGAATTGTTTGGTATGGGCTCTCATCAATGGAATGGGCAAGCTCAGTTTTGATTCAGTCTCATCCTCTCCCCCTTCTTGAGCTCGATCCCCATGGCCGGGTTGATTCCTAACAATAAACCTCTTAATTAAATTTAATAGATAAGCTTTTGATGTCCAATATCCATCTATAAACATGTATATAGAAGAAGAAAGAGGATCATCGGGAGATCCACCAACTTTTATGTTTCCTAAACTATAGCCATCTTGTAATCTTTCTGTCTACCTCTTATAATATTCACTATGAAATGAATACTTTCTTTGGTATCACTTCAATAGCCAAGCTATTAAACTTTTATATTATCATTAGCCTTAAAGGCATACTGTGCTTTCTAACTTAAGCTTCGTACACCGAAAGTAGGAAACGATCATAGGCTGTGCTTTGCGATACTGAAGGAGCCTAGGAAAGTTACATGTTTACAACTCAGGCAGGTTAGGGCTAGAATGCCTATTAAGAGTCCTGAGGTGTAACCCGGTATCGTTAAGGTCAAAGAGAAACTCAGGTATGGAAGCATAGTGGACCATTTATACTTTTGATATTATAATAGTTTGATAGTATAACTCTTGATTATGGCACTACTTTTATATTGTGAATTATTACAATCTCTATAATTTCATTATATTAGTTAGATATAGTAATACTATACCAAGATAACATACCCAGAAATGTTTTTATGTTGAACTGACAATTTTCGGCAGAAGAAAATGGTATCAGAGCCATACTTGAATTAGATAATTTAGATATTGAATTATTAGAATCAACAACTTCACTTGATTTTCACATAACTTTCTATGAAACTCATGATATTTCCGATGAAGATTTTACATAATTTGAACATAGATATGAACAAGAGTGAAATAATAATTCAGAAGTACCAATACAATATTATTCAGATGATAACCAAATATATTATTCTTACTGGGGATATAGATCTGATTAATAATGCCTAGAAAACCACCCATGAGGCAACAACCTAAATTGGAAGATATTGAAAAATAGAAAGATAATTTAAAAGATTTAAAGAAGTTGTAAAAGTCATATTAGCAGTATTTCCTCTAAGAACATACATGCTTTAAAAAATTTCAGATGTTTTAAGCAATAGCGTAAGATATAGGAAGGGTCATAGTCCCAGATTAGAAGATTTTAAACAAATTGATACTCTCGAATCAAATAGTTTCTTAAATTGTTTAAATCAGGTTACCAATTCAGATATAATTAAATCATCAAATATTGATAAAGGAGAATCTAGTTATACAAAAGGTCATGGATAAACAAAAATTTACTCTACTAACAGAACAAGATATGTCTACTAAATTAGATAAAGTTATAATAGAACTACAAAAAGCAATAATACATTATGGTGAAAGAGTAATATTAGAAATAGATAAAATTGGAACTTTAATTAGAACATTATTACAACAAAAGATAGAGAAAATAGAAAAGAAATAATCACAGAACCTGAAAAAGAGACAAGAATAATAGTCGCAGGAGAAAAGAAAAGCCCTTTATTATTACACTGAGAAAAAATGAACATCCCTGAAGTTTACAAAGGAAATTAGTAATTCTGAAACAGATGAGATTCCATTAGACATGGAAAACTTAATAACAAAAAGAGGAGACATGAATATGGAAGATAATTTTATAAATTTGAAACCTAAAATAACAAAATTTAAACCACAATTTAATCCTGAATATAATCCAACCATTTCTGATATTCCAAGTACAAGTACAAATCCATCTCAGGCTTTTGATAAACCTATTAGAGGATATGTAGGATTAAGTTCTGTTGTGCAACATCAAACAAATAAATTTACCCCTTTAGAAAAAATGAGAGCTGAACCTATTAATCTATTTCGAATATATTTAGACATAAATTGTATTGCTAATGTTGAAGAAGCAATAGATAAATGGGAAATTGCTATGAGAATAGCTGTTACTTAATACTGCACTTAGATAATGGCAAACTCTTTCTAAAGATGTTATTCGTACTATATTTGATACTAATGATAATGATAGGGGCTAAAATTATCATTATTTTCCTAGTTATTTGAGGTTGTTTTGTGATACATTTATTATAATAGCTAGGCATATTCCTTCCTATTCGACATTTTATTTGTAAAAAGTATTTTTGACAAATTTATGGAGATTTAAGTTGATTTCGAGCAAAAAATGAACAATTCCAGAATAGACCTAGCACCAGGCCCAGCCAAGGGACCCGTTGCCGGGTCTATTCTGGTGCAGCAGAGGAATTCGAGCAACTTTTTGTACAACAACAGAACAGACCTGGTGCTAGCTCTGGCAAATGAACCTGGTGCCGAGTCCATTCTGTCTGCTGATGAAAACAGAGCAAAAATAGGGGAAGAACAAAGTGCACCTAGCACCTGGTAGGTTGAAGGTACCCAGTGCCAGGTACGCTCTGGAAGGCGAATATTCTATGCACGAAATTAGGAATTTTCCAATGATTTTGGTATTTTTCAAATTCTACTCGGCCAAGACTTCCTAAGCCATGAATTTAATATCCAAGAGGCCTATAAATATAAGAAAAACACAAGATAAAAGGATGATTTGAAGGATCAAAGCTAGCTACTCCATCACCACTCATAGGAGTATTGTTCAAAGAAGGTTTTCAAGAGAAGAAGAAGGGCTTATCTATGAGTTTTATCTTTTATCCTTTATTTACTTTTCTTTAACAATGATGTGCTTAATGTTTTGATTGTAATTGGATATTATTTTGGAGATTATGATTTTGAGTTAATTGGAACTTTTGATCAATTGATTTGTGTTCTTGATATTTGATTACTTGTTTTTTTTACAGAGTTGCTGGATTGATTTTTTTTTAATTATTATTATCTTGCTTGAAAAGGATGTTGGTAATGACTTCAATTAATTAGTTTCATATTTGTTATCTCTTAACTTGCT
Source organism: Voacanga thouarsii (assembly GCA_026120185.1). NCBI lineage: Eukaryota > Viridiplantae > Streptophyta > Magnoliopsida > Gentianales > Apocynaceae > Voacanga > Voacanga thouarsii. Next base: position 1,407,315 of record JANUWF010001863.1, on the reverse strand, counting down.
TGAAAAATGGGTTAATTGTTTAGAACATTGGTATTTAAAGGTTGGTTAATGATTGCTAGAATATGGATTCATTGACTAATTTCATGTTTTAAATCCCTTAGAATATAGGGGTTTATATGAGGATTACGTTTAATGCATCTTTTGGTTGCTTTAGTTTGATTGAGAAATCTACTAAATTAATAAAATGATAGTAAGTCCATGGATTAAGAAGGAAGTGAAATCTACATAAGTACGTTCATCACTTGAGAAACGATTGAATTTTACTTAAGTTCCTTCATGATACCAAGACGACAATTGATTGTGATGAATACTAATTGATTCAATATTATATTTTCAAGATAATTGTCTAGTTACATGAAATTACATCCTTGAGTTATATCTATTTTTATCTTTATTTATTTTTCTTTTTATTCTCTTCTTATTTTATTGGCTAAACAATAAAGATTTGGGTAAAGTAAGGTCGGAGCCTATGTTCTCGTGGATTTGATACTTGTTATGCCCTATACTATATGATAGGTATACTTGTCCGTATGTGCGGTTTTAGTGGTTGGCATTATAATTAAAACTTGATTAATTGTGTTATTTGTTAGTAATATTTTCTATAGTAAAAAACACGCATCAAATTTTTAGCGCTATTGTCGGGGAAGGGCATTATCGAAAACATTCAAATCTTGTTAATTTAGCCTTTGTTGTATTTGTATATATCACTAACTTTTGTATTTAGGTAGTTTGTGAATATTTCTAATTTGTGTATTTTTCTTTTCTTTATTTTTCTGTTATTTTTTGTTTTTTTTTATTTTTATTTTCGATTTAATTTTTTTTCTTTGAGTGTGAGGTTCAAAACATCATCATGGATAATTATTCCTGGGCATAATGTCAAATGAGCTACAATGATGATAGATTGGCAGGGTTACAAGCTCGGATTGACACTTTTTGTGAGACGTCACTTGAAGCTTCAATCCAATCCTTTGTTGTTAACACAACCACGTCCCTTAGGTGCCATGAAAAAAATATCCCAACGAATGAGCTCTACAAGAACGCAACTAGCCAAGTTGGTTGAAGTTGCCATAAATGCCCATACACTTAAATAAGAGAATCCCTAAGGAGATGAGAAAGGATATGAGGAACAATTGTCCAATGTGGAAAGGGAGGTATTTGGTTCTCCTATATGTGCTGATAATTCTAATTTCTCTTTGTCACATGATTTCTAAGGTTCCTCTCCATTCTTGGAGGACAATGGTCCAAATGATGATGTGTTCAGTTTACCATGTCTCAAGGAGTTAGATTTATCCATAATTGATCATACAAGGTCCTTGAAGGATGGGGGCAAATTCTACACTTCACCCCAATTTCAGGGAGGTAACTTGGTATTTGTAAAAGTATTGAAAAGCAAGAATTTCTTGATCCTATCTTTGAAAACTCAAATACTAAGTTTTCAAGGGGAATTTCAATTGTGACAAATCTTTTAGAGGGTTAAGTGGTGATTCTCATGTTTACACACTTTTTAAACATAATTTACATCTTTGTTTTGGAAACTTGATTTGCATGTCTAAATGCGTGTTATGGAATGGGGGTCCTGCCTGTATATTCATTGCAACTAATATTCTTCATGAACCCTCTATTTTTCAAAACCCTCTCTTATTTCTACTTTCATCATACCTATCTTTTTCAATGAGCTTAAATTTCTTTTACAAGGGTTTGATGAGAAAGCATGATGAATGGAAAGAGTTTGCATCTTTGTTTTGTGTTTGGAGTTGTTAGATGTTATTTCCCCTAGTAATAAGGAAAATATTTTTCAGCTTAAGTGTGGGGGAGTGAGTCGTGCCTTTATTTGTTTTCTTAGAATTTTTTAGTATTTTTCTTTAGTTTCTTTTCTTTTATTTAGGTGCGTTTTTATTTTGTTATTATTTTTCTTGTGCTTTTTTGTGTTTTATTTTGTAGGTAGGAATAAAGTCCTCTTGAACAAGCCATTCTCTTTATTTTTAGTTTTGATATCTATTGGCACTTTATTGCACTTGGAAAGTATTGCTTAAACTTTTTACCCCTTTATTAGATTTGGTCCCTTTGGAGATGCTTTCTTGTGTTAATTTTTGGTCAATAAGGACATTGTCTAGTTTAAGTGTAGGGGAGTGGTTTAGTAATATTCTTTGTCCAAGTTTTCAATAAATCATCTTGGTGTTTTCTTGGTAAAATTTTGAAAACTTTGAAAATTTGGAAATTTGGAGCTAAATTGATCTTATTTGTCTTAATGGAGTTGTGATTTTCTTTTTAACTTTTGATATAGTTTTGGCATTCATTATGGTTTGATTTTTATTAAAAAGTAAACTAGTGTATTAAGTTAGATTTTTGCTAAGTCTTGAGAATTTAAGTTAACCTTAGTTATATATGGTATTTGAGGTTTGTTATATTATTTGAGTTTGAATATGGGTGATATGATGAAGTATAGGAATAGTTGTTGACTAATTCTTGTATTATAGATTTAAAGTTTGCTTGACTTTGAGTTGTAAATAAGGAATATGAGGGGGAAAAAATGAGTGAAAAGAAAAAAAAATGTGAGATGAAAAAAATGTTAAGTTGAAAAAAATATATGCTTTTATCTTTGAACAAAAGAGAAAGAGACCTTTTTCTAAAAAGGGGGCCAATACGGTGAGTGGAATAGAAGAAGCAAAGAAGCATTACACTCTCTTGAGGCTATCTCAAAGGCAAGAAGGTAAGGAAAGAAAAAAGGTAAGAAAGAGAAAAGAGAGGAAAGAAATGCTAAAAAAAAAAAAAAAGGATGACTAAAAAGGGGATAATACGGTGTGTGAAGAGAAATTCATGCACTTGAGGCTATCAATTCCCTAAGTCATTGGAAAAAAAATTGAGAGAAAAAAAAAGAGAATGGAGTGTTTTCCTTATCTCATTACTTAAGTTGAGTAAATTTGAGTTTATAATGCTTGAATTGGTTAAATAGTTTGATTTATATGATTTATGTTATCTATGTTTTTGCTTGAGTGGGATAATTTTCTTATACTAGATATAAGCATGTCTAACTTAACTTTGATGGCCTTGATATTGTTTGATTTAATACATGAGTTTACAAGGTTTTAAAAGGATTGAATGAATGACAAGTTTGTGTTTAAGGTTGGAAGAAGGTTATGTCTTTATTATGGATGAGTTTTTTAAAGGAAAAATTTGCTAAATTGTTTTATCTTGTTTTAAGTATTTAGTGTCTAGTTCTTGTTTGCTTGAGGACAAGCAAATGTTCAAGTGTGGGGATATGTGATAGAGACTAAAATTACCATTATTTTTCTAGTTATTTGAGATTATTTTATGATACATTTATTGTAATAACTAGGCATATTCCTTCCTATTTAACATTTTGTTTGTAAAAAGTATTTTTGACAAGTTTGTGGAGATTTAAGTTGATTTCGAGCAAAAAGTAAACAATTCCAGAACAGATCTAGCACTAGGCCCAGCCAAGGGACCCGTTGCTGGGTCTATTTTGGTCCAGCAGAGAAATTTGAGCAACTTTCAGTACAAAAGTAGAACAAACCTAGCGCCAGGTCTAGCTAGTTGACCTAGCACTGGATCCATTCTTTCTACCAATGAGAATAGACAAAAAACAGAGCAAAAATAAGGGAAGAACAAAGTGCACCTGGTGCCAGGTGGGTCGAAGGTACCAAGCGCCAGGTACGCTCTGAAAGGCAAATATTTTCTACACGAAATTAGGAATTTTTCAATGATTTTGGTATTTTTTGAATCTTAATTGGCCAAGGGTTCCTAAGCCATGAATTTAACATCCGAGAGGCCTATAAATACAAGAAAAACACAAGAGAAAAGGGTGATTTTAAGGATACTAGCTAACTACTCAATCACCACTCGATAGGAGCACTGTTCAAAGAAAGTTTTCAAGAGAAGAAGAATGGCTTGTCTATGAGTTTTATCTTTTATCCTTTGTTTACTTTTCTTTAGCAATGATGTGCTTAATGTTTTGATTGTAATTGGATATTATTTTGGAGATTATGATTTTGAGTTAATTGAAACTTTTGATCAATTGATTTGTGTTCTTGATACTTGATTACTTGTGTGTTTTTTTTTTTTTTTTTATGGAGTTAGTTGATTGATTTTTGTTATTAACTTACTTGAAAAAGAAGTTTGTAATGACTTTAATTAATTAGTTTCATATTTTGACGGACAGAAAATAGGGGAGCATGCACCAACGGAAAAAAAACAGAGAAAAAAAAATCGCAAGCCTTAAAGGTCACACGGAAGCGTAAAGATCATACCTAGGTTGAGTAGGAGTGGATTGAACGACAGGAATCGCTTCGCCTTGCCCACTTGAAGAAGCTTCCGGTTGAAAACCTGCTAGCCTCTTACTTCGCCTTGTTTGCATGAATGCCAAGCCTTTCAGCTCTCAGAATATGCCACAACCCAACCTCTAGTCGGTGAACACAACGGTGAAGAGGAACAGTTTCAAATCTCCTTGGTTCTCATGCTATTGGTTAGCAAAGCTCCAAGGAGAAACCAGAGGAGAAGGAGACGTGAGTTTGAGAGAGAGAGCTGCGTGAGCCTCAGTTGTGTTAGGGAGATTAGGGTTTTTCTTCTACCAGAGACTTGTTTATTGGTCAGCCAAAACTAGGTCTCTTATTCTCTAATAAACATATCTCCGGGATATCATATTTCAAACACCCGGATGTTATCCAGAGAATAAGTTTAGCTTAACCCTAAACTCTTCTTAACCGTATCTGGAAAAAACCATACGGTTCAAGCTATTGGGCTGAAATAATATTTATTATTTCTTTTGGACCCAAAAGGCCCAAAATAATAAATATTAATTATTTATTTCATGGGCTTATACAAATAACCCAATAAATAATTAATGAGCCCAAATGAACCAAAATAATTAATCTTTAATTATTTACTTACTGGGATTATATAAATAACCCAATAAATAATTAAACATTAATTATTTCTCATAGTTTAAGTCCAGGTTAATTTCCTAATTATTCATACTAGACCTAGGCCCTGAATAATTAATTAAATAATTAAACCAGATAATTAATTTCTCTCAACTGCTATTTTCTATTTTATTTATTTATTTATTTAATTCCATTCTAATAATAAATTAGACATCCTGAATAAAATAAAATAAAATCCTCTTGAACTGAGACCAATTTCTCAACCCAAAATTAGTTAGGACTTACGGGTTATTCCGAGGACCAAAAAGACACATCATCTTGGCTGCTAAAATGATCAAAATACCCCTGCTATATAAATAGCTGTATTTTGCATTTTAAATATTTTCTAATATCACCATAAGAAAATATTGACCCCAAGGACAATGCTGCATTAGCAAAGTCTCCGACCTACAAGTGAAATGACTAAAACACCCCTCTACACATCGCCGTACATTTAGAGAGGAAGAAGTGTACTAACACCCCTCTAAATGACATCTACCATCCTTAGGCTTCTATTCCAATGATCTACGACTTCCTGGAGTGTTTCCGCTTTCCAATGGAGCTACCTTAAAGCAAATATCCGAGTCATGTTTCCCAAGGCCTTGGACATTTTAGACCATGCGGACAACCACAAGGAGCGATATACTGCATAAACTATCTTGTACAAGTCTATCTTAACTAACTAGTTACATATACCCAATACACAAGTATATTGGTTCTACTATAGAACCTCAACTATAGCATATCAAAGCATGTGCTTCCAGCTTCGTCAGACCACCAACTCATACTTAAGTCGTAGAGTACTAGTCCACGCTGTAGTGGTAGTAGTCTAGGTTTCTGTCATATAGTACTTTTAGAAACCACTACTACAGGTCATGTCCTACGTATTCAAAATACGCTTATGTCATGAAGTGAGATGACTACTCACAAGCTAAAGGTAAGCCATTCCCCATTTAGAATTCATAACATAATAACCTAAACATGATGAGATGCTCGGTCTCATCAATAGGTTAAGAACAAATGTTTATGTGTTAAATAACCCGTGATCCATACCTTACTGTGAAAGACCACCATTCACATGGATCACTTATTTAAACACAATGGGTCTGTTCCAAATGAAAATTGTGCACAAACAAAAAGTAAATTCACAAACAATTTTTGAAAATAAATTCTTTTATTAAAATATTAGATTTTACATCAGAAAACTAGTCTAAGAGGGCATACAATCCAACATATTTGTTATCTCTTAACTTACTTGAAAAAGTGGTTAATTGTTTATAACATTAGTAATCAAAGATTGGTTATAGATTGCTAGAATATAGATTCATTGACTAATTTCATATTTTAAATCACCTAGAATATAGGGAATTATATAAGGATTGAGTTTAATACATCTTTTTGTTGCTTTCGTTTGATTGGAAAATCTGCTAAATTAATCAAATTATAGTAATTTCATGGATTAGGAAAGAAGTGGAATCTACATAAGTAAGTTCATCACTTGAGAAATGATTGAATTTTACTTAAGTTCCTTCATGATGCCAATACGACAATTGATTGTGATGAATACTAATTGATTCAATACTGTATTTTCAAGATAATTGTCTAGTTACATGAAATTACATTCTTGAGTTATATCTATTTTTATCTTTATTTATTTTCTTTTTTTTTTCTCTTCTTATTTTATTGGCTAAACAATAATGATTTGGGTAAAGTAAGGTGGGAGCCTAAATTCTCGTATATTTGGTACTTACTATGCCCTATACTATACGATGCGTATACCTACCCATATGTGTTGTTTTAGTGGTTATCATTTTAATTAAAACTTGATTAATTGTGTTATTTGTTGGTAATATTTTCGACACTAAAATAACACGCATCAGATATTATATCTAATATTATTACAAGGGCAACAGAAGTATTAAAACTTGAATTTTTAGAGAAGGATATTTCTTTAAAGATCTATTAACCACACAAAAATATTTAATTGCTTTATTACGATTACAATTTTGTGATATGTGTGAAATTGATAGATATATATGTGTATTCCAAGATTATTACTAGGATATTTATAACCAAGTACTTAATACACAAACTTATTTACCTTTATTCTTTACAAAGATAGCTGACCCTTGGGGACAAACGTTAATAGATACATATAAACTAGGAGATAATGATACATTAGGGAAAAGAATTGCCCATTGTAGAGATAAACTAAGTGAATGGTGTGGAGATGCCATATTAGAAAAATTAACCAGAAGATTAAGGAAAAAGACATATTTTTGTTGTGATAAACCAAAATTACTATTAGTGATAGGATGTGATAGCCTTATTATTATAATAAAGTAAATAGAAAATATAAAAAGAGAAAAGAATATAAGAAAAGATAATTTAGGAAAATAAAAACTAGATATTATAAAAAGAAAAAATATAAGAAGCTTAAGAAGCCAACCTTTAATAGAAGAAAGAAAAATGTAAAAGAATGTCAATGTTATTATTGTAAAGAAATTGGCCATTATGCAAATCAATGTCCTAACAAATTTGAGAAGAATAAAAAGAAAATTGAAATAGATGAAGATATTTAATAAATGATTGAAGAAGGAGAATCTATTCAAATAGATAATTTTGAAGAATTAAGTACACATGAAAGGATTTTTATCTTAATTGATATAGAATATAGCAAAACGTCTGATGATGAATAATACAGAGATTAGTGAAAAAAAGAATCTAATAATAGATAATGAAGAAGAATCTTTGGGACAATATAATAAAGAGAAACTTATAGATAAAAGAAAATTAAAACAAATAGAACAAGAAAATTTTTCATTAACAAATTACTCAAGATTTCATGTTCATACCTTAGAAAAATTAGGTATAAAACCTAGAAAACATCATTTATATTATGGATTAAATATTCTAGAAAGGGCATTAGCAATGTCTTTAACAAATAGTAAAGTTATTATACCTTTATTAACAAAAAAGAATATTGAAGATAAAATACAAAAATTAAAACTAGATATTAGAAATAATTTTGGATGGATCCACATAGGAGCAATCCAAATAATTATAAAAGCTACATTTGAAGAAGGATTAAAGACACCTATAGATTGAGCTATAAGGGATAATAGAATTCGAAATGGAGAAGAAGCTTGCTTAGGAATTTTAAGAGGAAATTTTGTTTGAATGTATGCTTTCTTAGACTAGGTTTCTGATGTAATTTTGACTTGTATTAAGAAAAGTATTTTTTTTCCAGATATTGTTTTTGAAATCTTCCTTATATTTGTACACAATTTTTATTAGAAAAGACCCATTGTGCTTAAGTAAGTGGTTCATATGAATGGAGGTCTTTTACATTAAGGTATTAACCATGGGTTACTTAAACACATAAACTATTGTTCTTAATCGAATGATGAGTATGGGAATCTTATCATGGTAAGGTTATTGTGTTATGAATTCTAAATAGGGAATGACTTACCTTTAGCCAATGAGTAATTTTCTCATTTCATAATACAAGTGTATTTCAAATACGTTGAACTGGATCTGTAGTAGTGGTTTCTAAAAGTACTATGTGGTAGGAACCTAGACTACTACTGCTACAATATGGACTTATACTCTACAGCTTAAGTATAAGTTGGTGGTCTGACGAAGCTGGTTTTGGGTATCTCAGGCTCGTATCCTATATGGCGCAGTGGAAAATAAATTAAGATACCCTCTAAGGACTCTTTTATGTGTGGAAAACAAGATATAACGACAATAAAGGTAACAACTTTTACCATTGGGTGATTGTACGAAGAACAAAATTTTCTTCTTCAAGTTGAGGCGCGATACAACAATCCTCATGATCAACCACCACGTGAGTTTAACATCTACCAACTATAATCATAGTGTGTGATTATCTCTAATAGTAATCCACACAGAGGAATACTCAAGCACCAAAATTTCTGTGCTAGCAAAAATTAATGGCAGCTAGGGTTTTTCTTTCAAGAAGAAAAACGAGAGAAAGAGAGATCAAAGGAAGAGAGAATCGTGAGTTATGTTTTAGCTATTGGCTAGGGTTTTTCATGTGTTATTAGCTACTACATATCACACGAAGTTCCCTTCCCAAAATTGAGAATTCTAATCCTATTAGAATTCCCTAATTGTAATTGGAAACATCAAGTTCTTACAATTATAACTTGTACCACAAAATATAACTAGTTATAATTTGTCCACAATAACTTTTCTTTCTCTCAATTAACCCCACATTGTTATCAAATAACATCTTGAGTATATAATCCTCTATTGTGTGTGACCTATTAGGTTTCCCATTCAATTGGTAGAGAACATGAATTAATCCAAACGTCTTTGAGATTAATAATCCATAATTAATTAGAATTAATCCTATTAATTCTAATCAGGATTGGTTTATTAATTCATCAATTAATAAACCCATATTCCCAGATCATGAGCGGTATCTAGCAACACATCATGACCACCCAAGAGTCCAGGAAGTCAAGTGGCTTGAAATGAACCCTTCAATAACAAACTTCAGTGCAATCAACTCCTTTCACCATACAATATCTCATTCGGTTTGGAGTACGGAATTAGTGCCGACTCCCTCCAGAATTAATTCTAGCCCGAATACAATAGTACTTGTACCAAAAATCCACTACTTTAGATGTGTATCAATTGGAACTATTTCCAATACACAATTGCCTTGGCCAAGGACTTTCGAGTAGTAATTTCTACAAGTGGCCGTGAAATATTTGCCCCTACTATTAGGAGAGGTGAATCTTTTATTGACATTCTCTACTACTTTCGTTTACCTCACCATGTACCCGATATCCATCCCATAGGCGGCCCTCGATCGAGCTCCGGAGATTGGAATCAAAGTACAAGACTCATCAAACAAAGTACCTTGGAGATCTCAAGTTTAAGGATACTTGCACGTTTGCTATATTGAGATTATATCACTGGCACTAAATAGTTATCCATGTGATTATCTCAAAGATAGGTCATCCAATGAACTTGTTCCATTAACAAGCATCCATGTGTTAACTTTGAGTATCTCAATACTCACGGTTATCAGAACCACCACCTAATCAAATCAGAATGTCTAACACGTGCTAGTCTTAATGCATTAATGATGTCTTGTCTCATAAATACTATGACTACGGACTATTTAAGTACTAACACCATCCAGTGTAGTGGGAATCTCATATCATGATCTCTATTATAATTTCCGTAACACAGTGTTGTACTAGGGACTTTATCGAACAGTTATATTACTTAAAGTAAACAAAAGAAACAGTAAGATGCCTTTTATTAAAATAAAATGTGTCATATACAATGTACAAGTGATTGCCTCTAGGGCACAACACTAACAAACTCACACTTGCATTAGAGCCAATTATTTATGTATCTAATACCGAATGACTCAACATGACAATCATGTTTCTTTTGGGATAGTGCTTTCGTAAGCGGGTCAGCTATGTTCTCATCCATGGGAAGTCTCTCTATCTTTACATCATTCCTATCTATGATCTCCCAGATCAGATGATAGCGTCGCAGTACGTGTTTAGATCATTTTTGAGACCACGGCTACTTTGCTTGTGCAATGGCTCCATTGTTGTCACAATACAAAGTTATTGGACCAACAACACTGGGAACCACACCCAGTTCCATCACGAAACTTCTTGATCCGAACAGCCTCCTTAGCTGCTTTAGAAGCAGCTATGTACTCAACTTCTGTCGTAGAATCGGCAGTAATGTCTTGTTTGGAACTTTTCCAACTTATTGCCCCTCCGCACAACGTAAACACGTAGCCGAATTATGATTTGAAATAATCTTTATCAGATTGAAAACTGGTATCAGTATACCCGTTTATTTTCAAATCACCTTCTCCATATACTAAGAACATGTCCTTAGTCTTTCATAAGTACTTAAGGATGTTCTTTACAGTCACCCAATAACCCTCACCAGGGTCGGATTGGTATCTGCTCGTCAAACTGAGAGCACAAGATACATCGGGCCTGGTACATATCATAGCATACATTATAGATCCAACTACTGAGGCATATGAAATCTTACTCATGTGATCCCTTTCAACTTGTGTCTTGAGAGACATCAACTTTGAAAAGCTTACACCATGTGACATGGGCAAGAATCCCTTTTTTGGATTGATCAATGCTAAACCTCTTTAGCACTTTATCTATGTATGTAGATTGTGAAAGACCAAGCAACCTTTTGGATCTATCTCTATAGATCCTTATTCCAAGAATATAGATTATTTTACCAAGGTCTTTCATGGAGAATTGTTTGGACAACCAAACTTTAACCGTTTGCAAGACAGGTATATCGTTTCCTATTAGCAATATGTCATCTACATAAAGCAGTAAGAAAATGATTGCACTCCCACTAACCTTCTTGTATACACAAGGCTCATCCATATTTTGAATGAAACTAAACTCTTTGATTATTTCATCAAAATAGATATTCCAACTCCTAGAAGCTTGCTTAAGTCTATAAATAGACCTTTGCAGCTTACACACCTTTGTGCCATCAATGGATGTGAAACCCTCAGGTTGTGTCATATACACTTCCTTAGTCATATTTCCATTTAGGAAAGCTATTTTCACATCCATTTGTCAAATCTCATAATCATAATGAGCAACAATGGCTAGGAGTATCCTGATGGATTTCAACATGGCTACTGGCGAGAAGGTTTCATCATAGTCAATACTATGTTGTTGACGATAACCCTTCGCCACTAGTCGTGCTTTATAGGTAACTAAGTTACCATCCATGCCCATTTTCTTCTTGAAACCCACTTGCACCCAATAGGTTTAATTCCTTTGGGTGGATTAACCAAAGTCCATACTTGGTTGTCGTACATGGAATCCATCTCTGACTTCATGGCCTCAAGCCATTTGTCAGATTCTGAACTATTCAGAACATCCTTGTAGGTAGTAGGCTCATCTTCATCTATGAGCAATACGTCATTGTGGTCACTAATGAGAAATCCATATCTCTCAGGTGCCATGCATATCCTACCAGATCTACGAGGTTCTTATGTATTAGAAGGTTCATCTATTCTCTCAATAGATGTGGGGTTAGATAGCTGATCCTCGTTTGTTTGATCTTCATGAACTTCACTAAGTTCACTCTTACTCCCATTGTCCCCCTTGAGCATGTGCTCCTTCTCTAAGAAGACGGCATGCTTCAAAACAAACAATTTATTTTTAGATGGTAGATAGAAGTAATATCCGAAAGATTCTTTCGGATATCCCACAAACAAACACTTGTCAGACTTACTATTAAGTTTGTCCGAGTGTGGCCTTTTAACAAAGGCAGACAACCCTATACTCGCAAGTGAGATAACTTTGGTCTCTTACCAATGAACATCTCAAATGGGGTAGTATCAACCGATTTTGTTGGAACTCTGTTTAGTATATAAACAGAAGTCTTTAGTGCATACCCCCAAAACGATTTTGGTAGGTCTGCAGAAGCCATCATGGTCCGTACTATGTCTAGAAGGGTTTGATTCCTTCTCTCAGATACACCGTTTTGTTGAGGTGTATATGGCGGAGTCCATTAAGATAATATCTCATTATCTCTAAGATAACTAGAAACTCTTGACTCAAGTATTCTCCTCCTCGATCAGATCTTAGAGTTTTGCCAAGTTATTTCTCTATTTCATTCTTGAAGTCTTTGAACCTTTCAAAAGCCTCAGATTTGTATTTCATTAAGTACAAATACCCGTATCATGAGAAATCATCGATAACTGTTATGAAATAGTTATAACCTCCTCTTGCTTGTATTGACATTGGGCCACATACATCAGAATGTATGAGTTCTAATAACTTCTTGGCCCATTTTCCTTCCTAGAAAAGCAGTTCTAGTCATTTTATCTAGTAAACAAAACTCGTATGTACCATATGATTCATAATCAAATGACCCTAAGTCACCAAGCTTATGTAACTTAGAAACATGATTTTCGTTTACATGGCCCAAACGACAATGCCATAAGTAAGAGGTGTTAGAGTTATCTATTTTAGGTTTCTTATTATTTATATTGAAAATTGGATTATCCAAGTCTAGAACATATAAACCATTAACCAAAGTTGCTGAACCATAATGAATATCATTCAATGCGAAAGAACAACATTTATTCTTAAATATTAAATGAAATACACATAAGTCTAAACACGTAATTGAGATAATGTTTTTCATTAAAACTAGTACATAATAACAGTTTTCCAGTTCTAGAATCAATCCCGAAGGCAGGTTCAGCTCGTATGTCCCCACAGCAAGTGCAGCAACCTTTGCCCCAATTGCAGTACGTAGGTCCACATCGCCTTTCTCTAGCCTTCTACTACTCTTTAGTCCCTGCAAGTTATTGCAGAAATGAGATCCACATCCGGTATCTAATACCTATATCTCATTTCTAAAGGCAGAATTTATCTCAATCATAAACATACATGGAGAAGAAGTAGAAGTGCTTGTAAGCTTCTCCTTCTGCTTCTTGTCCTTGATGGTCTCCAAGTAGGCTTTGCAGTTGCGCTTCCAGTGGCCCATCTTCCCACAATGATGGCATGAGCCCTTGGTAGCTGCGTCCTTCTTGTTCACACCACATTTGGGCTTCATAGCAGCCTTCTTCTTCTTCTTTTGAACTTTCTTCTTAGAAGAGGAAGATTCTACCATTAAAACCGCATTGGAATCCTTCTTCATAGAGGACTCCGTAGTTTTGAGAAGATTGATCAATTCAGGAATGGTGGACTCAATCTTGTTCATCTGATAGTTAATTACAAATTGTGAGAAACTATTAGGCAAAGATTGTAGAATTAAGTCAACACTTAAGTCATGATCCATTGCAAACCTGAGAGATCCAAGCTTCTCTATCAAGCCCAGCATCTTCAGCCCATGAGTAGCCACAGAAGAACCCTTTGCCATTTTAAAATGAAATAGTTGCTTCAAGATCTCATATCTCTCAGTTCTAGCTTGGGCATCAAACAGCTCTCGAAGATGTAAAATGATCGATTGAGCATCTATATGTGAAACCCCAGTCAAGACCAACCTTAGAGTAAGGGGGCTGGGGATGCATAACATGCTTTATTTCATGTTTAAATATGCTTTCATATGATTTTTATATGCTTTGGATGTGAGTTTATTATTTTGAAGTTGTGTGGGGGAATGTTGTGTGAGAAGGGCAAAATGGTAAATTTTGCCAGAGGTGAAAATAGGGAGATAGCTTGTGGATTGAATAGAAAATAATTTTTCTTGCGAAAGTATCAACAAGAGTTGTTGTAGTTTAGTGGTTAGAGCTTTGGAATAAATTATTGAGGTCTAAGGTTCTAAGTCCATCATAGAAGCTTTAGCTTGAGTAAATTTTATTTTGCTTGGAAAAGGATGGTTTCGGCCTTAAGGGCCTAGATTAATGTGGTGATGATGTTCTAGGAGAGACATGATAGAAGTAATCTCATTCCACTCCTTTTACTCTTCTCGAAATTCTTATAGGGAAAATCATCCTTCCTTGATCTTTAATTTTCCTCAATTCTCAACTCATTAGTTTGATCAAGATGTTCTAGCCTTTTTCTTTCCAGAAAATCCAATAGAGTGCTGAGGTCTTTTAGGATCAAAATGTCTTGGCAAAAGACTTCTTTTGGTTTGGAAAATATGGTAGATTTGTGGGAAAATTCAAGAGGAAAATCCCTCTTGAAAGCTTGCTGAAATTTTCCTCTATCTCAGTTCATCTATCTTCATGGAATGAGCTGAAATTTTCCAGCTTGTTGTACCTTCAAAAGGTCGAAAATTCTAGCTCACATTCCCTCCCAAATGCTGCCAGAAAAATGGTCTTTAGGATCAGTTTGAAACCTGAAAATTCTTGACCAATTTCGGACTGCACAAGCTAGAGCAAAAACAGGAAAAATTCCTGTACGAAAATCAGCTTTGAGAGCTCCAAACCAAGCTGTTTTCTCCCAGATTTTGTGCAGCACCTTAGCCATGTTTTTCCTCCATAAAGAAGGCTGAAAACCAGCCTTGAATACCCCTGAAATCCCCTTTAAAACTCGCTACAAAATGGCTCTAAATAGCAACGAAAATCTGCCAGAAAAATCACTGTGCAGCGAAAATTCTGTGCAGATTTTCGTCCAGAGCCTAAACACCAACCTTAATCTGTTAAAACCTTCCTTAAACCTCCATCAACAGAGCTCCATTGATCCCCTTGAACTTCTGCACGAAATTCCATTAATGGCTGTCCGAAAATCCCTCAACCAAATCCCTGCAATTTAGCTTGAATGCTTTCCAAAATTTTAGCCATCTTGTTTAACAACTTTCCATAAAATTTTGCTCAATTGATCAGACATCTTCTCCACCATTGTGCACCTTGGTTTCGGCCATCACAAGCCTCCTTTAACCAGCCTTAATTCCCCAGAAGAGCTGTACAATCCAGTCGGCCATAGGAGACTTCAAGCTGTCCAAACAAATCAAGATATTCCTAGGATATCTACTTTCCAAATTCACTTCCCAAAAATATTCTTCAAGGATTGTAACAACTAACCTTTCCTTTTCCCTTCCAAATCAGAGAATCAACTCCCTAAACCCTGCTAGAATTCGGCCAGGCCTATTCCCACAGAAAAATCGGCAGCTGCACAAACCATCTCTCCCTCTCTCGATTTTTCTTCAAGCATCAAGAACACACACACACTACACCAAGAACACCCACTTCTTCTCTACACCTAATACCCCTCCAAACCACCTCAAACCCTCACGAAAATCTCCAGATTTAGTCTACGCATTGCTGTGAATCCATCAACACCATTATTAACATCAAACTCCTCCAAACATCTTGCTACTTCGGATTAAAACAGAAATTTCTGAACAAGAACATCTTCAAGGTAAATTCACTCTATCAACATCATCCTCTTCAAACTTGATCTCTAGTGAGAATCTATATAAATAATCATGCTAATGACTTTTTCTTCTCTCTCTCTCTCTCTCTCTCTCTCTCTCTCTCATGGACCAAAATTCCCTCTCTTGGCCGAATGGTCCCTTCCTCCATGACCATGCTTTCGCCACCTTTCTTGAACAAGATTAGCCATCTAGGAGTTGAGATCTTCTCTAAACTCCTTCAAGTCATTCATCAACCAAGTAAGTACCTTCAATCCTCTCTTTAAACTTTAGAATCATGTCTCTAGGTTGATGTTGTGAGAAGATGAATGGCGATGGGTTTGTGTATGTGTTGTTGTCGAGATTGAAGCATGAGTATATAGATGATTGTGAAGGAGATGGGATTTATGCATGGAAGGATTATATTGGTGGATTGAATGATGAGTTGAGGTTTGATGCATGTCATAGGTAGTATTTAGTGATGAAGTATGCTAGAGATTATATCACCATTGGTGAATAGGATTTGTATGCATGATTAGATTTTGAAGCCATGATCATGTTTATGCTAGTAGAGGTTAAAGCATGTCTTAATAAATTTAGATCTATGCCTATGTGCAAGATTTGGATGATTTGATGAATTGAAGGATTGAGTATGTTATTGATTATGGTTGACCATGGAATCTTGATCATGATCTAGTTGTCCCTAAGCAAATTTTATTTCATGAATAAAATATTTACTATTAATTTTTGCTAGAGAATTTCGAAAATCCTAGGAAGGGTAGATTTGGAATTATAATATATGTAAAGGATATTTTAGTCAAATAAATAATAACTTTTCTAGAAAATATAATAAATAAATATTATTTAAAATAAAGAAATTAATTAAAGCCTTTATAGAAAAGATTTGTACTTAATAAAATATTTACTAAATCAAAACCCTTAAGGATTTACTTATTATTTTCCAAGAAAGACTTATTAAATTTAATCTTAACTAGTTTTAGCTATCAATTATTTTCTAACAACTAAGCTATCATTAAATCACTATTTTACCTAGTACCACCTATGGCTCCTGATCAAATAAACTCTAAATTTTCCTTAACAAGATTTAAACTTTCAACTTATTAGAATTTATTTCCTAATCCACTAATTATTTTAAATAACAAATTAAACTTAGCTTATAAACCTATTCAATTATTGTTTTGCCTTAAAGCTTGGGACATTAGGATCATGGTAGTAGTGAATTGAGTTGATTTAAAATTGAGGAAGTGGATTGTGGCTTGAATCTGATTAAGATTTGTATTTGTCCATGTGGGGTTAGGTCAGTTGTTCGAGACCTTGTTGTTGTGAGCAAGAATCAGGTAAGCTCTTGTATAAAACCTGATTGATGTGAAATGATTTCCTTATGGCAAGCTAAATGTGGAGTGCAAGGACACTCGGTTATTTGAAAGCAATTGAGGGTTGAATTCATCATTAATTCCAACGCTTAAATTATTTAAAAGTCTTTGAGCAGATTTTTCCAAACTTGAAACTCTTTTTAAAACTAATTTCTCCCAAAGCTTTGGAAACCCTCAAATTGTTATTTTCATGAAGAACAATGCTTTGTTCATTTTATCCCAAGTGGGGAATGTCGTTGAGTACTCAATAAGGCTGGACTACTAGGACTAGTCTTTGAAGGGTTAGGGTAAGTCACTCAGTAGGTGGCCACCTCTGAGGGGTGAGTCCTTCCTGGATAAGATGCCAGTTCCAGTGAGTCGTGCTGGTTCGAGCTAGCAGTTTATTTTGTTTCAGTCAAGTGACTGTGTTTTTGCTAGAATGGACACCCGGCGGTTGTTTGGGTATAGAGAATGAGGAGTATCTTGCCCAGTAGACAGATCACCTACTTTTGTCAGTCTGCACAAAGTGTTAGGCATTCTGACCGGTTATGGGGCCCAACGTGTGGTAACCCATATCCCTTTCTTTCGAGTGGTTGATTTCATTACTTATGTATGGCTAGAAGAGCCAAAATGCCACTCTTGCTTTTGACTAATGTTTATTGCTTGCCGATGTTTCTCTTATAAAGATTTCACACTTTGTATCCACGAATTGTTTCCACTAAACACCTAAAGCACACACGGACTTACTGAGATTTCTGTCTCACCACCTTTTATCATGTTTTCAGGTTGATCCTGTTGTGGGTGAGTAGCTATCTTGGAAGAGAATGTGTTTTTTTGATTTTATGTACTGCTTTGGGGAGACGAGAGTGGATGATTTTAATTATGATTTTTGTTTTGGGATTTCATGGATGTACTTTTGAAGTATTTTGGGTTGTAATAAATTCTTTTTAGTTTGAGTATTGTTCATTTCAGCAATTTTATTTGTGACCTAGTTATAGAGACCCCTTGTCCTTTGGACGGGTGACATCCTCTGCCCTGGCGGGCCTAGGTTTTTCGGGGTGTTACATCCATATGCTCGTGCTATTTTTGCAACTCAGGAGTCATGGATGCCAGCATAATACATGATGCTATATCACTATCCTCCTTGTGCCTCTTGTGGACAGCATGCTCATCAGCATGAGCATCTTGGGCTGGTGGTGGTGGAATAGGAGCATCTAGCACGTAAAGCAACTTTTCCAATTTGAGAATGATTCTCAAATTTCTATACCAGTCGAGATAATTTGAGTCGGTTAACTTGTTGGTTTCCAAAATGCTACGTAAGTTCAAGTTCGTTGACATGATGCAAGTGACCTAGATGTAAAGATAGAGATCATTAGCTACTTGTATATGCACATGATATGCAAATAATTAGGACTTTAATTAAACGCATTTTTACTCCACTATTTTACTCAAACCAATAGCCCACACTACTGATTCGGGAAAGCCCGTTGGAAGCTTTCCTAGTAGACCAGTATCTAAATTCCTCAAGAATAACCTTAGGTTTGCCCAACAAGCCACCCTTGAGTTCATTGGTAGGTATCCAATACCAATTACATCGTATGTAACTACCGGATCATTGTATAATTAACAGCTTTTAATCTTAAAGCCTTTTGGGCTATCCCAACTTTTCCTCTAAATTTCTTTATGCTTGAGTTTGCCCAACCAGGATAAAGAATTTAGTTAAACCCGATCCATTAATCAGGAATTTAATTCCATAGCTTGAACATGCCCAATGTCAAGTAGGCTTGGGTTTACTCAACAACCTGGTCTCGAAAAAGGACTCTCGCTCTTACTATATTAACGGAAGGAATTAGGTTTAATATTAATTAAGGAATTTTTTTCATTTTAGTGATTTCGTTGAATGACATGCATAAAAATCAATAAATTACATAATTGATAATCTTGGTAATAAAGCGATTACGTGGTATGGTTATGGACTTTACCCTAAATTAATTTCTTTGAGCCATAAGAGAAATTAATATTGTTAACCTTATGTGTTCATGCATGATTTAAGTAGAAGGTCTTACCTCCTCGCCTTGTTTTGGTTGCCATATCCAGAATAAAATAATTCTACTCCTATCTAACCTATGTAAGCTAATTACATAATTTCCTAAAGAGGGAAAACCTTGAGTTACATTCGAGGGGAGTTAGATGAGAAGAGAATTACACAAGAATTCTAGAGAAGGCAAGACATGTAGGCCCTATTTCATAAAAACCAAAACTGTAAAATGCATGAACAGATATAACTGATTTTAGTCCATAACCATCCACCATGCCATTGACTATGCTTAAACAAAATAAACATATACTTTTATGTTTCCAAAATCACTATTTTGGAAAGACAAAACAGATTCTAAAATCACTATTTTAGAAAGATACACTAATTTTAGATTTTCAAAATCATTATTTTGAAAAACAAAATTATTTGTCTCAAAACTAATTTTGAGAAAATAGTTTTTGGGTCCCATTCTCATCAAATGAGAATTTTCCCTTCCATAATTCTATTCCCAATTTTCTTTAAAAAAATACCTGGAAGTCACAAACAGAGCAGAACCGGCGCCGGTTCGGAAGCCGGAACCAGGGCCGGCTCTGTTCTGGTTTCCAAAAAATTCTCTTCCAAAACGATTTTCAGACATCGCGAATAGAATAGAACCGGCGCCGGCTTGGAGGCCGGCGCCGGCGCCACCTGTGTTCTGCAACAATGGCTGTGATTTTCAAAAAAATTCCGGAAACAATTTCTGGTGTTTTCTTCTTCTGCAAATTTTCAGTGAGAACAATTCCCAGCTGTATTTTCTATTTTGAAGCTATAAATAACAACCAATTTGTTAGTTTAAACAAAATCAAAACGGAAAATTAAGATGAAATGGAGGGCAACATCCATGTTGCAAGAAAACGTTTTTCTACGGAAATTTTTCAGCACAAAAAAAAGCATCTTTTCGAGATACTCTGTGACTATAACACAATCATATTGTGCTACGGACCCAACTCATAAAGATCGAAACAATTTCGACTCGAGTGAAAATGACTTTCACAGCAAACAAAGATAAACACGAAAATAGTTTTTCATGCCAAAACAATGTCCGTAGACCACACATAGCATGTCTTCGATACCACTGTTGGGTATCTCAAGCTCATATCCTATACGGCGCAGTGGAAAATAAATCAAGATACCTTCCCAGGACTCTTCTATGTGTGGAAAACAAGACATAATGACAACAAAGGCAACAGCTTTTACCTTTGGGTGATCATACAAAGAACAAAATTTTCTTCTTCAAGTTGAGGCACGATCCAGCAATCCTCGTGATCAACCTCCATGTGAGTCGAACGTCTATCCACTATAATCACAGTGTGTGATTATCTCTAATAGTAATCCACACAGAGGAATACTCAAGCACTAAAATTTCTGTGCTACCAAAAATTAATGGCAGCTAGGGTTTTTCTTTCAAGAAGAAAAACGAGAGAAAGAGAGATCAAAGGAAGAGAGAATCGTGTGTTGTGTTTAAGCTATTGGCTAGGGTTTTTCGTGTGTTATTAGCTACTATATATCACACGAAATTCCCTTCCCAAAACTGAAAATTCTAATCCTATTAGAATTCCCTAATTGTAATTGGAAACATCAAGTTCTCACAATTACAACTTGTACCACAAATTATAACTAATAATAATTTGTCCACAACAACTTTTCTTTCTCTCAATTAACCCCACATTGTTATCAAATAACATTTTGAGTATATAATCCTCTATTGTGTGTGACCTATTAGGTTTCCCAGTCAATTGGTAGAGAACATGAATTAATCCAAACGTCTTTGAGATTAATAATCCATAATTAATTAGAATTAATCCTATTAATTCTAATCAGGATTGGTTTATTAATTCATCAATTAATAAACCCATATTCCCATATCATGAGCGGTATCTAGCAACACATCATGACCACCCAAGAGTCCAGGAAGTCAAGTGGCTTGAAATGAACCATTCAATAACAAACTTCAGTGCAATCAACTCCTTTCACCATACAATATCTCATTCGGTTTGGAGTATGGAATTAGTGCCAACTCCCTCCAGAATTAATTCTAGCCCGAATACAATAGTACTTGTACCAGAAATCCACTACTTTAGATGTGTATCAATTGGAACTGTTTCCAATACACAATTGCCTTGGCTAAGGACTTTCGAGTAGTAATTCCTACAAGTGGCCGTGAAATATTTGCCCCTACTATTAGGAGTGGTGAATCCTTTATTGACCCTCTCAACTACTTTCGTTTACCTCACCATGTACCCGATATCCATCCCATAGGCGGCTCTCGATTGAGTTCCGGAGATTGGAATCAAAGTACAAGGCCCAACAAACAAAGTACCTTGGAGATCTCAAGTCTAAGGATACTTGCACGTTTGCTATTTTGAGATTGTATCACTGGCACTAAATAGTTATCCATGTGATTATCTCAAAGCTAGGTCATCCAATGAACTTGTTCTATTAACAAGCATCCATGTGTTAACTTTGAGTATCTCAATACTCATGGTTATGAGAACTACCGCCTGATCAAATCAGGAAGTCTAACACATGTTAGTCTTAACGCATTAATGATGTCTTATCTCATTAATACTATGACTAGGGACTATTTAAGTACTAACACCATCCAGTGTAGTAGGAATCTCATATCATGATCTCTGTCATAATTTTCTTAACACAGTGTTGTACTGGGGACTTTATCGAACAGTTATATTACTTAAAGTAAACAAAAGAAACTGTAAGATAAATAATGCATTTTATTAAAATAAAATATGTCATATACAATGTACAAGTGATTACCTCTAGGGCACAACACTAACAGCTAGAAGTGTATGCTTTGATATAATATAATTAAGGTTCTTTAGAAGAACCAATATACTTGTATGTTTGGTATATATAACTAGTTAGTTAAGAGAGACTTGTACAAGATAGTTTCTATACTATGTCACCCCTTGTGGTTGTTCGAATGATCTAATTATCAAGGACCTTGGGAAACATGACTTGGATATTTGCTTTAGTGTAGCTCCTTTGGAAAGCGAAAATATTTCAAGAAGTCGTGGATTATTGGACTAGAAGCATAATGATGGTAGATGTCTTTTAGAGAGGTGCGAATATACTCTTTCCTCTCTAAATGCACGGCGGTGTGTAAAGGGATATTTTAGTTATTTTACTTGTGGGTCGAAGACATAGCTAATGCGACATTATCCTTGGGGTTAATATTTTCTTATGGTGATATTAGAAAATATTTGAAATACAAAATACAGCTATTTATATAACAAGGGTATTTTGATCATTTTAGTAGCCAATGCGATGTGTCTTTTTGGTCCTCGGAATAGCCCGTAAGTCCTAATTAATTTTAGGTCAAGGAAATGGTCTGAATTAAAAGGATTTTATTTTATTCAGGAAGTCTAATTTATTTTTGGATTGGAATAAACTAAAAGAATGAGAGAAATTAAGTTTATTAACTACTTTATTTAGTTAATTAATTATTCAGAGCCTAAGCACAGGTTGAATAATCAAAAAATTAACATAGGCCTAAACTAGTTAATAAAAAGGCTTAAATAATTATTTTAGTTCTTTTTGACTCATTAATTATTTATTGGATTATTTTAATAGGTCCAAAAAATAAATAATTAATGGTTATTATTTTGGACTCATTGGATCTAAGGAAAATAATAAATTGTTAATGGTCCAATAGCCTAAACCAAAAGGGTTTTTTTTTTTTAATTCACGGAACAAAATAGTTTAGGCTAAGTTAGACCTTTTATGTTGATAGTCTCCAGGTGTTTGGAAAAATCAAAACCTAGGCGTTTTGGTTATCAAAAGAGGAAGTCATGTGTTTTTGTTTTTTTTGGGAAAAAAAACACAATGCATACATGCGGGGAAAAACCCAAGAGCTTTTCCTTCTTCTCGTTTTCTCTCTCGTTCATATCTCCTCTTTTGATTTTCTTGATTTTGATAATCAATTGCAAAGGTTCAAGAATTATTTTGAGACTAAATTTTCCTCGCCTAAATTGTTTCACCAACAAGTAAATAGGCAGTGGAATATTTTGAGAATCAAAAGACTTCAGCGTTCATGCCATGGAGGAGTAGGAGATTAGCGGGTCATCAACTGGAAGCATTAACAAGTGAAGAAGTCATCCCTATTGTTCAATCATCTTCTTCATGGCCAAACAAACCAAACACATGTAGAGGTAAAAAAAAAAAAATTGTTCTGTTGCGCAGCTTCTGTGCTTTTCCTGTTTTGGTTTCTATTTTTCGCAGCATGCATGGCTCTTGTGTGTTCCATTCACTTCAATTTGCAGTATGGAAAATTAAATTTTAATATCTACCCAAGAATAGCTTATAATATTAAAGATTGAGATTTTGATAGAACATTAAATTGAATACAAAATTTTAAAAGAAAAAATTTTTTCTATCTAAATAATCGACCTTATTCAATCACTTATGCAATTGCATATGCAATTTCTAATACACATCATTCTGATTGTTTTAGTGTAAAAGATACAATATATTATCCTTATTTACATAATAATGTTTGTCAAGTTTAAGTTCCTAGTTTACCAATCATAGAAAAAATAGATTCAACACCATTAAATTTAGATTTATAGGAAAAACCTATGATAATTGGAAATCATTTACCGCCTAGATTATCTTTTACTAATACTCATGTGATTAGGAATCCTATTACTAAAACACATAGTGGAATTATTATACCTCGAATTATGAGTTAAGTAATTATAAAATAAAAGGTGAATATTTTGATGGATCACAAGATAAACTAATTAATATATTAATAGATACGGAAGCTAATGGAAATTATATTAGTCATAAACTTTGGGGAAATTTACAAAAATTCCAACTAGATAATCCATATCAATAGACAAATTTTAATGGAGAAGTCCACAAAATAAATGAAATTGTTGAAACATTGTCAAATTTTGGAACATAAATAATTAATATAACATTACTCATTGAAAATGAAGGAATGAATGATACATTGCAAATTATGTTAGGTACTGCATTTTGTGAAGCAGTAAAAGCATATCCAATAACATCATATGGATTAAAAATAACATATAATGGAAAATTAATATATATTCCAAAATGACAAGTCCTTAGATTATCTATATTCCTATTGGAATTACTTATAAAAATTATAAAGCAGAATATTTTGCTGCATACATAGATAGTGGATAACGATCTTGTTTATGCAATGCAGATTGTTTTCCAAAAGAATATCATCAAACTTTAAAGCCTATTAAAGGAAGAGATATATCTAATAATCTTATTGAGATTTCTTCTAGAATAGAACCACCAATAATTTTATTAGTATCATTTCTTATTAAATGTCCACCATTTTATTTTTATAACACTAGATTAGATGTTTTACTTGGAAATATTTTCTTACAATTATTTCATAACGTTATTTTTGATACTTTTGCTTATCAGATACATTTTAAAACTCCTTGACATCACTTAATTGTTGTAAAGAGATTGAAAAAAGCATATGCCAAAACATTTCCTATACATTGAATTTGTATAAATATATATATATATATATTTATATATGTATATATGTATATATTATATGTATGCATATATGAATACACACACACACACACGTGTATGTGTGTGTGTGTGTGTATAAATAGATTCATATAATTGTATATATAAATTAATGCAGGAAAAGATAGAATATTTAGGAAAGATGATAGATAGCAAGAGAATAGAATTACAACCTCATATTTTAGAAAAATTAAATAATTTCCTAGATAAATTAATCGATAAGAAACAAGTTCAAAGCTTTTTAGGAATTTTGAATTATGCCTCAGATTTTATAGAAAATCTTGCTAAAAAGCTTAGGGAAGTTGCCTGTTTGTAGACACAGGCAGGTTGGGGCAAAAATGCTCGGTAAAAGTCTTAAGGTGTGACCCGATATCTTCAAGGTCAGAAAGAGACTTTGGTACGGAAGCATAGTGGACTCTTTATAGTTTGATAGTATAGATGATTAATAACATAACTCATGGTGTGATATAATCTTGCTTATGATTACAATTTCTGTGTTATCTTTATATTCCCTAGATTTTGTTACAATATTTCAAGACAATTAACCTAGAAATGTCCTTGTTTTGAACCGACACTTTTCGGCCTTAGAAAATGGTATCAGAGCCTTACTAGAACTTGATAATTTAGACATTTAGTTAATAGAATCCATTAATTCACTAGATTTTCACATAACTTTTTATGATACAGATATAATCGATGATGAATTTGAAGCTAGATATGCCCAAGAATGGGATGATAATAATTTAGATTTACCTAGAAGATTTACATTTGATAATTATGTTGATGATACAGATTGGGGTTATAGATCTAATTAATGATGCCTCGAAGAACGCTTAATAGAAAAAAACCAAATTTAGAAGATCTTGAAGAGATTGATAGAAAATTTAAAAAACCTTGAGAAGAAATAAAAGTGACTTTACCTGTCTTCCCTCTTAGAACCTATATGTTAACTAAGATTTCAGAAATATTATTTAATAGTGCAAAATACCGAACGGATCATAGTCCTACGATAGAAGAACCTAAACTAGAAGACTTTAAACAATTCGATAATATAGAGGAAGTAGATTTCTTTGATACTATAGAAGAAGTAGATTTCTTAACTTATCATGAGAATTTGAATTTCAGTCTTCTTGAGATTAAAGATTTAACTCAAGCATAATCAAGTGAAATGCAAAAAGATGGATAAACAAAAATTTATACTTTTAGCAGAATCTAATATGACTACTAAATTAGACAAAGATTTAATAGAGATACAAAAAACAATTATTAGTTATGGAGAAAAGATCATATTAGAGATTGAGAAAATGACAGTTTTAATTAGAATTTTGTTACAACAAAAAGATAGAGAAAAGAAAAAAGAAATAATGCCTAAGACTGAAACTACAAAAGAAACAAGAATTATGATTCCTGAAGAGAAGAATAGTCCATTACAAAGAAATTTGGAAAAAATGAATATACCAAAATGATATAAAGGAAATGAATAATTCTGACGATGACATCCCCTTTGGTATGGAAAATTTAATAGCAAAGATTGGAGATATTGATATGAAAGGTTAATTTATAAATTTGAAACCTGAAATAACTGAGATTAAACCAGAACATAATTCTAATATTTGAGATATTCGTAGTACAAGTAAAAATCCTTCATAAGCTTTTGATAAACCTATTAAAGGCTATGCTAGAATCAGTTTAGTTATACAACAACAGACCGATAAATTTACTCCTTTAGAAAGAATGAGAGCTGAACCTATAAATCCCTTTGGAATATATTTAGATATAGACTGTATTGCAAATGTCGAAGAAGCTATAGATAAATGGGAAACTGCCATGAGAATAGTTGTTACTGTCAATAAATTAGATGAAGAAGCAGTAAGACATTTTATACCCAGAAGCTTATTAAATAGTGCATTAAGATATTGGCAAAACCTTTCAGAAGATGTCTAACAAACTGTATTCGATATTGATGATAGTTTATCTAATATAATCACACAAGCTATAGAAGTTC
The DNA here is from genome assembly GCA_026120185.1 of Voacanga thouarsii. NCBI lineage: Eukaryota > Viridiplantae > Streptophyta > Magnoliopsida > Gentianales > Apocynaceae > Voacanga > Voacanga thouarsii. The sequence continues at coordinate 1,380,513 of JANUWF010001863.1, read as the reverse complement.
TAAAACTTGATTTTTTAGGAGAAGGTAACTTCTTTAAAGATCCAGAAACTACTCAAAAATATTTAATAGCTTTATTACGATTACAATTATATTATATGTGTGAAATGGATAGGTATATATGTGTTTTCCAAGATTATTAGTACCATATTTATCATCAAGTACCAAATACTTTATCCTATTTACCTTTGTTTTTACTAAGATACCTGACCCTTGGGGACAAAAATTAATTGATACTTATAAACCAGGTGAAAATGATACATTAGATAAAAGAATTGTTCATTGTAGAGATAAATTAAGTGAATGGTGTGGAGATGCCATTTTAGCCAAATTGACTAGAGGATTAAGGAAAAATATTTCATTATGCTGTGATAAACCTAAATTACCTTTAATGATAGGATGTGATAGTCCATATTATTATAGTAAAATTAAAAGAAAGTATAAAAAGAGAAAACTGTATAAGAAAATATATTTTAAGAAAAGAAAACTCGATATTATAAAAGTAAGAAATATAAGAAACCTCTAAAACCTACTTTTAAAAGAAGAAAGAAAAATGTTAAAGAATGTCAATGTTATTATTGTAAAGAACTTGGACATTATGCAAATAAATGCCCTAAAAATTTTGATAAAAACAAAAAGAAAATTGAGATTGATGAAGATATCTAAAAAATGATTGAAGATGGAGAATTTATTCAAATAGATAATTTTGAGGAATTATGCACATATGAAAGTATATTTATCTTAATAGATACAGAATACACTGAATCTTCTAAAAATGAATAATACAGAAATAATTGAGATAGAGCTAATAATAGATAAAGAAGAAGAATCTTCGGGAGAATATAATGAAGAAATATATTATTAACTAATTATTCAGGATTTCATGTTAATACTTTAGAAAAATTCGGAATAAAGCCTAGAAAACATCATCTTTATTATCGATTGAATATCCAGGAAAGAGCTTTAGAAATATCTTTAACAAATAATAAAGTAATTTTACCACTATTAACTAAAAAGATATTGAAGACAAAATACAAAAATTAAAACCAAAAATTAACAATAGCCTTGGATGGATACATATTGGTGCCATACAAATAATTATCAAAGCTACTTTTAAAGAAGGATTAGATACACCAATAGATTTGGCAATAATGGACAATAGAATTAGAAATAAAAAGGAAGCCTGTTTAGGAATTTTAAGAGGAAACCTCCAATATGGCAAATTAAAATTTAATGTTTACCGGAGAATAGCTTATAATATAAAATATTAAGATTTTGATAAAACATTAAGTTTATTACAAAATTTTAAAAGAAAAGAGTTTTTTCTATGAAAATAATAGACCTTATTCCATAACTTAAGCAATATCATATGCAATCTCAAACACCCGTCATTCTAATTGTTTTCATATAAAAGATACAATAGATTATCCATACTTATTTAATGATGTTTGTCAAATTCAGGTACGTAGTTTACCTATAATAGAAGAGATAGATTCAACACTCTTGAATTTAGATTTACAGGAAAAACCTTTAATTACAAAAAATTATATGCCACCTAGATTATCTTTTTCCAATACTCATGGAATAAGTAACCCTATCAATAAAATAAATAATAAGACTATTATACCTCAAAATCCTAAAGTAAGTAATTACAAAAAAAAGGAGAATATTTTGATGGAACACAATTTAAATCCATAAATATTTTAATAGATACTGGAGCTAATGGAAACTATATAAGTCACAAATTATGTACTAATCTTCAAAAATTTCCCTTAGAAAATCCATATCAATATACAAATTTTAATGGAAAAATACATGAAATAAATGAAATTGTTGAAACATTATTAAAATTTGGAACAAAAATTATTAATATTAGGCTATTAATTGAAAATGAATGAATGAATGATACTTTAGAAATTATGTTAGGAACTACTTTCTTAGAAACGGTTAAACCTTATCAAATAACTTCTTGTGGTCTAAAGATTACATAAAATGAAAAATTAATATACATACCAAAATGACAAGTCCTTATAGTATTTATATTCCAATAGGAATTAAATATAAAGATTATAAAGTTGAATATTTTGCTACATATATAGGTAGTGGATCAGGATCATGTTTATGTAAAGCTAATTGTTTTCCTAAAGAATATCATCAATCATTAAAACCTATTAAAGGAAAGGATATTTCAAATAATCTTATTGAAGTTTCTTCTGCAATAAAAAAACCTATAATATTATTAGGATCGTTTCTTATTAAGTGTCCACCATTTTATTTTTATAACTCATGCCTCGATATTTTACTTGGTAATAATTTCTTACAATTATTCCATAAAGTTATTTTTGATACCCTTACTTATCAGATACATTTTAAAACACCTTGTCACCATTTAATTATTGTTAAACGACTTTAAAAAAAAACTTATGCTAAACCCCTTCTATTAATATTATTCCCCGCACAGCCAACATGGTGATATTGGATATAGTACAAAACCAATTTTTCCTAAAGGAACACCTTTACTACAATACAAAATTGCGACTTTTTCACCATTGTTACAATATCAGATTGAGTTGAGATTATTGAATATTGATATAGATAATATTAAATCAAAATTACAATAGTGCTATACTGGATAATCCTATTCAGTTTTGGGAAAAGAATAAGATAACAGCTAAATTGGAAATGATAGATAAAGACAAAATTATTAGAGTAAAGCCTATGAGGTATAATGAGGAAGACCAAAAAGAATTTAGGAAGCAATTAAAAGAATTATTAGACACAAGTCTAATACGGGATAGCCATTCTTCTCATAGTTCTCCTGCATTCATGGTACGAAATCATGCAGAAATTGTTAGAGGAAAAGCTAGAATGGTAATAAATTATAAAAAGCTAAATGATAATACAATATTTGATGGATATTTTCTACCACATAAAGAAAGCCTAATAAATTGGACCAGAAATAAAAAGATATTTTCTAAGTTTGATTGTAAAAGTGGATTTTGGCAAATTAAGATGGAACCCAATTGTATAAAATATACGTCATTTTCTACCCCTCAGGGACAACATGAATGGTTAGTAATGCCCTTTAGATTAAAAAATGCACCTAAGATATTTCAACGAAAAATGGATAACATATTTAAACCTTATGATTTTATATTTTTTTATGTTGATGACGTTCTTATCATATCTAATTCTATAGAAGCTCATATGAAACATCTAAATGTATTTTGTGATCTATGTGTTGAGCATGGATTAGCCTTATCTGAAAAGAAAGCTAAATTAATGCAGGAAAAGACATAATTTTTAGGAATGATGATAGATAGCAAGGGAATAGAATTACAACCTCATATTTTAGAAAAATTAAGTACTTTCCCGGATAAATTAATTGATAAGAAACAAGTTCAATGCGTTTTAGGAATTTTGAATTATACCTCAGATTTTATAGAAAATCTTACTAAATTAAAACAACCTTTGCAAAATTTATTAAAACAAAATAAAATTTTCAGTTTTGATTCTACACTAGAAAATCATGTTAAGAAAATTAAACAAATATGTAGCACTTTACCAAAGTTACAATTACCCTCAGAAACAGAGGATTTAATTCGGGAAATAGATGCTTCTGAAAATTATTGTACTGGAGTTCTGAAAAAGAAAGATAATGACAAAGAATTAATCTGTAGATATTGTTCAGGAACTTTTAGTGATACACAAAAAAGATATCATATTAATGAAAAAGAATTACTAGCTGTAGTTAAAAGTTGTCAGAAGTTTTATTACTTTCTTTTACCAAAAAGATTCTTATTACTAACAGAGAATACACAAGTAAAAGCTTTTATCAGAAATAATTTACCTTCTAAACTTGAATACAAAAGATTGATTAGATGGCAAACTTTATTACTTGAATATCAATTTGATATTGAAATTATAAAATCTGACAGAAATGTTTCAGCAGATTATCTGACCAGAGAATATGGTGTCTGAATCTGCGTAGTATTATTATGCTCTACAAGAGCTAATTACCCCTGGGTGTTATCATTATTTCAAAAGGATAGTCGATTCGTTAGAAACTATTGATCAATGTTATGCTTATCTGGATATAGTTGATTATGAACTCAGGAAACTCAGAAGATATCGACCTCGTTCTTATACGGTGTATATTAATCATGCCAAAAAAGATTTGATATGGCAAAGATATTTTGAAATAAAAGTTAATATTTGAATGAGAAATATGTTTATATTTCAGGAATAGCCACTTAAAAACAAAGGATCTTTAAGCTTTTAGAAGATATGAGAAATCAAATTCAGAGTATACAGGATAATATATCTGACATCATTGACATTGCACAGCTGCTAGGTATGACTGAGGAAGTGACAAATGTATTAATGTCAGAAAGTAAGATGATTAAGACCAGAATAAATAATTTTGAAATGAACAGTAAGTTGCTTAAAACTATCTTGGACAAATCAGAAATAGAAGATTTAGGATCAAGTTCTAGAACCCCACAGAAAGAAAAAGAAGAAGAAATTTGTCTTTGGCCCCAGAAGGAAAAGACGACAAAAGTTTTTCCTAAAATATACCCTCAAAGATACTCCCCGCAGCAGAGGTACAACAACAGATAATGAGAGAACTCTACAGCCTCCCAAATACTAAAAATAGATACTTAGATTTTACCGGTATATATCTAAGAATAAATTATTTACAAGATACTTCTCCTCAGGAGATAACGTATTGGTATGACTTTGGAGCAATTAATTTAATCTATCTTTCTCCTCCGAATTTCATTGAAATATCCCAATTGCCCTTTTGGGTTTAAGAGGGAGTAAAAGATTTCTTTATTCATAATCCAAAAGTTACTTTAAATGATATTTTATACTTGAAATTTGTCTCTGCTGGACCTGACTTCTTTGAAGAAGAAAGATACCCAGCTTTTCATTTTATCCAAGTAGGGAAAGCATATCCCTATTCCATTCAGTAGATAGCAAAAAAGAGTTTTGAAAATTCGAAGAAATAGATATTCATTACAGGAAGGCAATCGGAATCAGAGTTGTACTACAAAACATGGAAAGTGCCTTCAAAAAAGGATACCTCACATATGGAGGAAAAAAGATACACTCTTCAGTAATGATCAGCCCAGGTAAGAAAACTCCTCCTAGTGCTGAAAAATATTTAAGAACAAAGATAAAATTCCTTGAAAAAGGAAGTATTCAATCAAGTCCTGAGGCTTAAGCCAAAATATGTCAATTTAGAGGCCATGAAGGTAGAGTTTGTCTAGCATGTACTCAGCAAAGCAGTGGGTCCAGCGATAGCGACAAGCATTCAGAAAGGACTCCAAACGCCTATGAAGAAGAATAAGGACAGCTGGCAGATAAGATAATGATCGATAGCAATCAATGGAAAAAGACAGATGACTCGGCATAGATGATTACAACAAAACAGATAACTCACACTTCCACAAGTGAAGAAGACATTTTAAATGTAATTGTAATTAGATTTTGAAGTCTGGAAGTTCCCCTAT
>JANUWF010001863.1:0-152500 GCA_026120185.1 Voacanga thouarsii | reverse complement strand
AGTGCAACACAAGTGGTACCAAAGAAGGGAGGAATGACAGTGAGCCCAAATGAAAACAATGAGTTGATCCCAATGAGATTGGTAACCAATTAGAGGGTTTGTATTGATTATAGGAATTTGAATGAGGCAACTAGGAAGCACCATTTTCCTCTCCCGTTAATTGATCAAATGTTAGAAAGACTAGCCATACATGAGTTTTATTATTTATTAGATGGTTTTTTCGGTTACTTTTAAATTCCCATAGCACCAGAGGATCAAGAGAAAACTGCCTTTACATGCCCTTTTGGCACTTTTGCATATTGTCATATGCCTTTTGGTTTTTTTAATGGTCCAGCAACTTTCTAAAGATGCATGATGGCTATCTTCAAAGGACTTGTGGGAGATATCATGGAGGTATTTATGGACCACTTCTCTATTTTTAGGGATTCTTTTGATTTATGTTTGGTCAATCAAGAAAAAATGCTCCAAATGGGTGAAGAGACTAACCTCATACTTAATTGAGAAAAACGTGACTTTATGATGCAAGAAGGTATTGTATTGGGATATAAGATTTCAATGAAAAGTATTGAGATTGATAAATCAAAAATTGATGCAATTGAGAAACTTCCCCCTCCTACTTCAGTGAAGGCTATTCGAAGCATTCTTGGTCATGTAGGTTTTTATATGAGGTTCATTTTGGATTTCTCAAAAATTTCTAAACTTCTCACTTCTTTACTTGAAAAAGATGCTATTTTAAATTTTGATGATAAATGTCTCAAAGCTTTTAATATGCTTAAAACAAAATTAATCAACTCTCTTATTTTGCACCGGATTGGTCTCTTCTTTTTGAATTAATGTGTGATGCAAGTGACTATGTAGTAGGCACAATTCTTGGATAAATGAGGAATAAGTATTTTTAATCAATCTACTATACAAGCAAGACTCTTACGATGGCACAAGAAAACTACACCACAACAGAAAAAGAATCGTTTACAATAGTTTTGCTTTTGATAAATTCCGTTCTTATCTTGTTTTGTCTAAAGTCATTATGTATATGGATCATTCTGCCCTTAAATACCTACTAACCAAGTATGATTCCAAACCAAGATTGATATGATGGATTTTATTTCTACAGGAATTTGACTTGGAAATTAGGGACAAGAAAGGAGTAAGAAATTTGGCTGCAGATCACTTATCTAGGTTGGAAAACCCCACTATGGAACCATTGGCGGACGAAGACATCAATAACACCTTCCCAGATAAACAACTTCTAATTGTTAATGGTTAAATTTCTCAAACTCCTTGGTTTGCGGATTTTGCTAACTACTTAGTTGCAGGAATCATTCCTAAGGATTTCACTTTGCAACAAAAGAAGAAATTCCTCTATGAAGTAAAGCATCTTTTGGAAAGATTCATACTTGTTCAAGTGTTGTGCAGATCAAATTATTCGAAGGTATGTGAATCTTGAGAAAAGTGTGAACATTTTATAACATTGTCATGAGGGACCCACGGGAGGCCACTGCCAAACTAACAACACTACAAGAATGGTGCTTGAGTCTAGATTCTATTGGCTAATACTTTTTAAGGACTCTCATAGGTTTGTTCAAAATTATGATTGGAGTTAACGTATAGGTAACATTTCTAAATCTAGTGAGATACCTTCGCAAATTTTTCAAGCTTGTAAAATATTTGATTGTTGGGAGTAGATTTAATGGGCCCTTTTTCTAATTATTTGGGTATCAAATACATCTTGGTTGTGGTTGATTATGTGTCTAAGTGGGTTGAGGCGCAAGCTTGGCCAACTAACGACGCACGGGTTGTGGTCAAATTTCTTAAAAAATTTTTCACTCAGTTTGGTGTACCTCAAATACTCATCAGTGATAGGGGAACATACCTTTGCAATAGCCAATTGGAAAGAGTTCTTAAACACTTAGGTTTTACTCAAAAGTTTGCTACCCCCTATCACCCGCAAATAAGTAGCTAAGTTGAGGTAGTGAATAGAGAGCTCAAGAGAATTTTGGAAAAAGTGGTTAGACATACACAAAAGGATTGCAAATACAAAATTGGATGACACTCTTTGGGCCTATAAGATTAACACCGCCATAGGTACAACTCCTTATCGCTTGGCTTATAACACCCCACTACCTAGGCCCATAGGGCCGGGGATGTCACCCCATCCATAGGACAAGGGGTCTTTATAACTAGGTCACATAAAATAAAATAAAAGAAATACTTTAAAATTTAAACTTATTACAACCCAATAATATATGAACAAATCCAAAATAAATTATCTGCTACAATTTCTAAAAAGCAATACACAAGAAAAATAACAGAGAGTCTTCTAAAATCATAAGCAACAATCTAGCTAATGACCTCCACAATAGGATTCACCTGAAAGCATGATATAAAAGGTGGTGAGATAAAAATCTCAGTAAGCCCGTGTGTGCTTTGAGTGTTTCAGGTAAAGCAGTTCATGTATGCAAGATGTAAAATTTTCATAAGAGAAAGTGCTGGCAAGCATCAAATAAATGTTAAAAATAAAGAGTGGTGTTTTACTTTCCAAATCATACATGTGCACAATAAATACAACCACCCAAAGAGGTAGTCATGGCGCAACACGTTGGGCCCCATGACAATATAATGGTCAATATGTCATACGTTGAGCATGCTGCCGGTCAAACTGCCACACGTTAAGCATGCTGACAAAAGGTAGGTGTATGGCCTACCGAGTGAAATACCCCACTATCTTTATACCCAAACTTACCGGTTGTCTACTTCGGAACACACAGTCCACTTGACTGAAACTTACTAGCTCGGACCGGTAGGACCTACCGGACTAGCATCCTATCCGGGGAAGGACTCACCTCTCAGAGGTAGCCACCTATTAAGAGACTTATCCTAACCCTTCAAAGATTAGTCCTAATAGTCTATCCTTATTGAGTACTCAACGTTGATTGTCCTACTTGGGAGAAAATTAATCATACAATGTTTTACTTGGAAATAGAAATTAACGTTTCTAAACTTTTTGTCAATGTTGGGTTTTAAAAAGAGTTTAGCATTTTGTGTAAAACTGCTTATTTAGTTTTGAAATGATTTGCATGACTGAGATAAAAAGAAAGGACAGTCCTTAATTGCCTTTGCAAATGAATGCTTGTACACATTGAATTTGCTTACCACAATAATTTTTTTGGTCTTCAAATAACTCCATACAGGAGCGTACCTGATCATTTGCTCTGCTTGAATTCAAAAATCCTCCAAGGTCATCCTAACCCCACCTGTGGTAAACACAAGGCATAAGGTTACATTGAAGCTATGCTTGCCTTACATAAAAAATTCCTAACTCAACTAGTTACAACCATAACTAACCATGGCCTTAATGGCCTAAACTTTAAGGCCAGATGACAGAGTATTTTATAAAATAAATCTAACTTAATAGGTTAAAATAACTAGGGGTTCTAAAATAATTACTAATAAGTTATAGTTTTAAATAATAAATTTTGAGTATTATTGCTAATAAATAAAATATTGAATAACACTAAGTCCTAAATAATATTAGTAAATGGTAATTTTTAAATAGTATTATTATAAATAAATAAATAAATAAATAAATAATAAATTACACTTAATTTTTAATTAATAAATAATAGATAATAAAGAATTAGTAATAAATAATAAAATAAATAATAAATGAATCATATTTAATTTTTAATTAATAAATAATAAATAAATTCTAATATAGATAATATTTATGGATATAGGTAAAAGTTTAACTAGGGTCTACAAGGTCATTAATTAATTCTAATATTTTATTTATTATTATTATTATTATTTATATAAAAGATTTTATTTATTATATATATATATATTATTTTTAATAAAAGATATTATTTATTTGACTAATAAAATATTAATATTTCATTTAATATTCCATTTCCAAATCTTCCTAGGAATTTCGAAACTCTTTGGAAAAATATAGCAACAATTCTAATTAAAGTAATAAAATTTGCTAAAATAAACACATACTATCACATGGCTAAATCCCTACTAGGCATAATCATTAATCATGGCTTCAATGGAAAGCAAGAACATAAGAGCTTAATCACCTTTGGTGTCATAATATCTAACATGCTTCAAACATCCATAAAATTCATTAAGCATAATGAACATACATTGATTCCCAAGAAAATTCATATAACTTAGTCATATACATCAATCCTCATATCCTAACCCCAACCCCTTCCTTCACATGCATACACTCAATCCTCCATTCATATTCTATTCTTCCTATCAATATCTTGGAGACATAAATTCAGAATTAAAAAGGAGGATTAAAGGAAAAAAAAAAATACTTGATAGTCGATCCCTTGATGAAGACTAAAGAAGGTCCACGTGCGATTGAGAGTCTTGACTAGTCCAAAGAAAAACAGCCATGCTTGATGGTTGATCAACCATTTCAGCTGAGAGAGAGAGAGAGAGAGAGAGAGAGAGATCATTAGTACGGTCCATTGTAGATTGAATGAAAAAGGGTGAACAAGAAGGTTGTTCTTCATTTACCTTGATGATGCTCTTGGGACCTTCAAGAAAAAGCTGATTTTGATCCGATTGAAATTTCTTATTTACATGTTTTTATGTTATAAATACCAGAAATGAACACTAGGGATTATGTAGGAGTAATCTGAAGTATTTGAGAGTGATTTGAGGTATTTAGGGTAGGTTTAGGCTTGAAGGAGTGTAGTGTGTGTTCATGGTGTTTTTGGTGAGAATTGAGAGAATTTGACAGAAAAGCTATTTGAAATCTCGAATGATGTTTTGATTTTAAGCTAGAAGGAGAGAGAATAATCTAATTTTGTTTGAAATTCAAATGGAGAAAATTGTGGAGTTGTTTGAGGTAAGAGATTAGCTTATGGTGTTTGATTAAGAGAGGTTTCTTTGCTCTTCAATGGAGCCGACTAGGACTGGTCAGACTTATGGCAAGGAAATGAAGGTTGTTTAGGCTTTATTGTTGGCCAAAATTCAGTGTTTAATGGCAGAGGAATTTTTGGTTTGGTTGCTTTATACAAGAGTGTTTTCATGGAGCAAAATTCTGTAATTTTTTTGAAGTTCAAATGTGTTTTGGATACAGTGATCATAGGAGGGTTTTGAGGTATGATTATGGAGTCCAAGTACTTAAGGTAAGTATAGAGGTTAATGGGGTTCAGTCCATGGCTGAACAAGGTCCATTTTACAGTGGTGTGAAGTGTGTTTTTTTTTTTTTTTTTTTAGTCTAGGCCTAAGGAGATAAAACTAGATTTTTTTTCTAGTTTCAAGTTGTCCAAAGGTTCGAATGGTTGATGTTTTTTCTGTACAGAATTTCTACATCTCTTTAGCCTAATTTGTAGATGATTTTGAGGGGTGTTTGAGGGTCTTTTAAGGTTGATTTCTAGCCTTCTTTTTGGAGAAAAATAGAGGAGGTTCTTGGCGGTTTGATGACAAAAAAAAAAAAAAAGCTACAATCTCAGCTTGGAGTGCAGTGAATTTGCACAAGAATTCTTCTGGTTTTGTACAGTTTATGCAGTCCCAATTTTGCACAGAAATTTCAGTCTTCAAGCTACATGAAATAACCATTTTTCTGGCAGCAAATGAGCAAGAATACTGGCTGAATTTTTCAAAAGCTAGACTATTCAAAATTCTGGAAAATTTCTAGATTTCCTTCATTAAAAACATGAACAACATAAAGGTGAGTTTGAAGGTTCTACGGTGATTTATTTCTCTTGGATTCTTCTCCCTAATTTCAGCCAATCCTCTAACTTCCAAGATTGATTTTCAACATTCACGGCTAAGGAATTATCTCAGAATATTTGGAATTAAAAGAAGAGATTTAATGAATTTTTGAATAATTTAAATTGTGAAGATGTTAGGATAAAGCTAGAGGTAATAACAAGGACAAGAATTCCTCTAGAATTCTTTTTAGGACATGATTACATGATTAAGACATTCTCTTTATGTCTCCCCTAAGACAACATTCCTATCTTTAAGGAATATAAAAAAATTTAAAATTCAAACATAGCTAAGATAATTATGAATAAAACTTAAGTGATAAGATTTGAATTCATGACTTTAGAGATTAATTCACAAAGCTCTAACCACTTAACCATAAAAACTCTTGTACTTATTTTCTCAACCAAATATTCTTCTTATCTAAACCTCAAGCCATCTTCCTATTTTGACCTCGAGTAAAATTACCGTTTTACCCTTCCTACCCAATAAGCATAGCTAAGCCTTTTAACCAATAAACCATAATTCTAAAGCACATAAAATTATTCAAAAAAAATATATATTTTTTGCAGAATAATATGATATGCATCCCAACCCTCTTACTCTCAAGTTGGTTTTAGGTGGGGTTTTACATGGTTTATGGGAAATCTTGCCATTTACCTATGGAGATTGAACACAAAGCTTATTGGGCTATAAAACTTATTAATTTTGATATTAAGTTCATTGGAAAAGTAAGGTTGCTCCACTTGAATGCACTGGAGAAATTGCACATGAAGGCCTATGATAATTCCATGGTATACAACGAAAAGGTCAAACGATGGTATGACAAACACATTGTCCAAAACTGGGAGTTTAAGGAAGATGGTCAAGTGTTGTTGTTTAATTCTCACTTATGACTCTTTCCGGGTAAGTTGAAATAAATGTGGCCTAGACAGTATGTGGTAAGTAAGATCTTTCCCTTTGGTACTCTTGAAGTTACTCATCCAACTAATAGCACTTTTAAAGTGAATAAGAATTGAGTGAAGCATTATTTTGGTGAGGCTCTTGGCAATTTGGATCATGTTGATGTTTTTCAACGTGATGCATAAGATTCTTTGGCTACTTCTTCATTTTGCTATTTTTTTCATTTTAGTTTCTTTCCTTTTCTAGTTTTATGTTTTTGTTTTATTTCTTTTGTTTTATTTTTAGGTACATTCAACAATGCCCTTTGTGATGGATTCACCTATCTTGAGAAAACTACTAAGCTCTAGAAGTTTTTTCTTTTCTTATTTTCTTCTCTTATTTTCTTCCCCTCTATTTGTCTTGGTCCATGGGCTTTACTTTATTTGTTCTATTTTTTGCCATTGAGGACAATGTCCAGTTTAAGTGTGGAGAAGAGTTTAGAATTGGAAATATATTCTATATGTTTTAGTTTTAGGGCTAAATTTTTTGAATTTTTTTTCCATTTTGTTAGGTTTTAATTTCTTTAATGTATAATGAGGTTGTGATTATCTTTCTTACTTGGAATATGATTTTTGTCATTCAATTGGTTAGATTTTTATTCACATTGAATTGATCTATTGGATTGGATATGTTAAGTCTTGATAATTTAAGTTAATCTTGATTATGCATTAGTGTTTGAATGTTATTTTACTCATCTAATTTGAATGTGGATGATGTGATGAATATAGGGAAAGTTATTGACTAATTCTTGTATTATGGATTTAAACTTTGCTTGACTTTAATTGATGAATAAGGAATGTGAGAATGTTAAAAAAAAAAAAATGAGTGAAAGAAAAAAAAATTCATTGTTATGTGAGCTAAAAAAAATTGAGTTGAAAAAAATGCTTTCATTTTTTTAAATTTTATTGAAGACCTTTTGTTGAAAAGGGGGTTAATATGGAGAGAAATAGCAAGTATTGTTCAGTGAACTCTCTTGAGACTATCCTGAAGGTAAAAAGGCAAGAAAGAGCAAAGAAAGAAAATAATGTTGAAAAAATGATGAAAAAGAAAAAAAAATTTAATGACTATTACGGGGCCAATACGGTGCATGAAGAGAAATCTATTCACTTGAGGCTATTAATTCCCTAAGTCACTGGAAAAAAAGAGAGGAATGTCTTCCTTAGATCATTACTTAAGTTGTACAATTTTTGAGTTTATAATGCTTGAATTGGTTAGATAGTTTGACTTTTATGATTCATATTGTCTACGTTTTTGCTTGAGGGGTAAAATAATTTTCTTAAGACTAAAGTATAAACTTGCTTAGCTTGATTTCAAAGGCCTTAATATTTTTGATCTAATTCTTCAATTTGCAAATATTTTCGAAGGTTTGAAGGAATGAGAAGATTATGTCTAAAGTTTGAAGGAGAATTGTAGCTTTGTTATAGTCAAAATTTTTGAAAGTTAAACTTTTGTTGTTTTGTTTTCTTTGTCTTAAGTACTTTGCTTATGGACAAACAAAAATTCAAATGTGGGAGAATATGATAGGGGCTAAAATTATCATTTATTTCCTAGTTATTTGATGTTATTTTGTAATGCATTTGATGTAATAATTAGTCATATTCCTTTATATTTGATATTTTACCTTTGAAAATGTATTTTGGTGATTTTACATAGAATAGATTGAGAAAAAAGGCAAAAATCAGCGTTGGACTGGGCCCCGATCGTGCAGAGCATAGCAGGCACCGACCGTAGACTGGAATAAGGTTGGAAAACAAAGAAAAATAGAGTAATGTTAGGGCTAACCAAAGCATGGCCGACACTTGCTATAAGGGACTGGGGCCGGCCTGGCCCTAGGTTGTTCATATGCGGTGATTTTTCCTTTTTGTATACGGATTTGGAAATTTCATAGGAGTTTTGGTATTTTCCAACTTGTACTCAGCCTAGAACTCTTAGAAAACAATTTTTAGCATCTTGAGAGCCTATTTGAGAAAGGAAAATACAAGGGAAACACATGAATCTAAGGAGCAAAAACTACAATTCAGTCATTGAAGTGGAGATTAGTCACTCAAGGTACATTGTTCAAGAAGGTTTCAAGGGAGAAGAAGACGGCTTGTCTATGAGTTCTTTCTTTTTCCTTTGTTTTCTTTTTCTAGAACAATGATATGATCAATGTTTTTATTGTAATTTGATATTATTTTGAGATTCATAATTTTTGAGTTAATTTATTCTTTTGATCCATTGATTGTTATGCTTGGTATTTGGTTGCTTGTTTTACTTAAGGAATTGATTGATTGATTCTTCTTGTTAACTTGCTTGCAACAGAGGTTGATAGTGATTTCAATTTAATTAATTTCATATTTGTTATCTCTTTACTTGCTTACAAAATGGATAAATTTCCAAGAACTTAGGCAATCAAATATTTGTTATCTTTGGGCATGTTATATTCTAGAAAAAAAATACCATTTTTGAAGCTATTTTTTTCCTTCCTATTTCTGAATTTTGCAGAGAATTGTTCTTCATTTTGGTAGTTTTTGTTTTCCAGTAAACAGAGAGTGAAGGCAATAGTGAAGATAATGTTTCTTTGCATTGAACGGAGGATAGTCTTTTGTAAAATGCTGGAGAAGACGAACGGAATCCGAATAAGGAAAAAAAAACAAATTTTTTTTGTTTGGCCCCAAGCCGTGGCTTGAGGCACAAACCTCCCAGCCGTGGCTCGTTGGATTATTTTCTTTGCAATCCGCAGGAGGCATTGATGCAACTTCCTTTATAATAAAAAAAACCTTTTTTTCCCCTTGTTTCGTCTTCTTGTGTATAAGGCCCACAAACTTTTTTTTTTTTTCCTTTTTAGCTAGTACCTAGACATTCCCAATAACGTTTTTTTTTCTCTCCAAAATCTTGTTTTAGAAAATAATATATTTTCTAAAACAATCTAAAACCATATTTTAGTAATTGATATATTTTCTAAAATATAGATTTTTAGATTATATATTATTTTAATTCCTAAAATATGATTTTATAAATTAATATATTTTCTAAAATATTAATTTTAGATTATGTATTATATTAATTCCTAAAATATATATTTTCTAAAATACTGATTTTAGAATTTATTCTATTTTTTCAAAATAGTTATTTTAGAATTATTTGCTATGTTTAATTTTATTTTTAGCATAAAATTAGCTTTGGTTTTGAATTAAAATATGGCTTGCGAGTCATGCCTTATCTATTTTTCCTTGCGTAAAATTCTCTTCTCATTTATCTCCCCTCAAATGTAACTCAAGGTTTCTTTATTAGAAATTTTTGTAATTAGATTATATAGTTTAGATAGAATAGAATTTATTCCAAGTTCAGGAGAAGATGATCAAGACTAAAAGGAGGATGCAAAGGTTTTTTTCCTATATCATGCATGAACACTTAGGATTAGCTAAATTAATTTCCTTTATGGCTCAAGGAAATTAATATAGTAAAGTCCATAACCAAACCACATTATTACTTTGCAATGTATGGATATGATGATATTATGCATGCTATGTGTAAGACACAAATATCAGAAACCCCTTAATTAAAAATTAAATCTAATACCTTCCATTAATATAGTAAGAACAAGAATCTTTTTTTGAGACTAGGTTGTTAGGCTAACCTAAGCCTACTTGACATTTTGAATGTTTAAGCAATGGAATTTTAAATTCTTCATTAATGTGTTGGGTTTAACTAATTTCTTTATTCTGGTTAGGCTAACTCAAGTATAAAGAAAATTAGAGGCAAGATTGGGTTAGCTTAAAAGCTTGAAGACTAAAAGATGTTAATCGCCTAATAATCTGGTAATTACATATGATATAATTGGTATTGGATACCTACCATTGAACATAAGGGTGGCTTGTTAGGCAAACCCAAGGTCATTCTTGAGGAATTTGGATACTAGTCCACTAGGAAAGCTTCAATGGGCTTTTTCGAATCAATAGTAGGGGCTATTGGTTTGAGTAAAATAGTGGAATAATAATGCGCTAAATCAAAGACCTAATTTTTTTTTCTTTTACATTACATGTGCATATACAGTTGGCTAATTTTCTTTATCATTATATCTAGGTCATTTGCATCATGTCAACCAACTTAAATTTGCATAGCATCTTGGAAACCAACAAACTAACTAAAACAAACTTTCTCGACTAGTATAGAAACTTGAGAATTGTTCTCAAGCCCAAAAAGTTGCTCTACATGTTAGAGACTCTTATTCTGCCACCACCATCTCAAGTTACTCATGTTAATGAGCATGTTGTCAATAAGAAGCACAAAGAGGAAAATGACTTGGCATCCTGTGTGATATTGGTGTCAATGACCCTTGAATTTCAAAAACAGCACAAATATATTTATGCTTACTCGATTATATTACATTTTCGAGAGCTGTTTGATGCCCAAGCCAGAACAGAAAGATATGAGTATCAAAAAAACTATTTCGTTCGAAAATGGCTAATGGTACTTCTATGGCCAGTCATGGGCTGAAGATGCTAGGCTTAATTGAGAAGCTCGGATCTCTTGATTTTGTGATGGACAATGAATTAAGTATCGACTTAATTCTACAATCATTACCAAATAGTTTTTCACAATTTGTGATTAATTGCCAGATGAATAAGATTAAGTCTACTATACCCAAGTTGATCAATCTACTCGAAACTGTGGAGTCCTCCATGAAGAAGGAATCCAATGCAAGTAATGTTGTTAGAATCTTCCTTTTCTAGGAAGAAAGTTCCTAAGAAGAAGTAGAAGAATTCTACTATGCCCAAAGGTGGTGTGAAAAAGAAGGAAGTAGTTGCCAAAGGCCCACACCATCACTAGGGAAAGATGGGTTATTGGAGGTGCAACTGCAAAGCCTACTTGGAGACCGTCAAGAAAAAGAAGCAGAAGGAGAAGCTTGCGAGTACTTCTACTTCTACTCTTGGTATATTTATGATTGAGATTAATACTGTCTTTAGGAATGAGATATGGGTATTAGATACTGGTTGTGGATCTCATTTGTTCAATAACTTGCAGGGACTAAAGGACAGTAGAAGGCTTGAGAAGGGCGATGTGGACTTACGTACTGCAAATGGAGTAAATGTTGCTGCACTTGCTGTGGGGACTTACGATCTACACCTGCCTTTAGGATTAGTTTTAGAACTTCAAAACTGTTATTATATACTAATTTTATTGGAAAACATCATCCTCAATTGCGTTTTTAGACTTGTATAGATTTCATTTAATTTTTAAGAATAAATGTTCTTTTTTTTCATTGAATGATATTCATTATGGTTCTGCAACTTTAGTGAATGGTTTATATATTATAGAAATGGATAATCCTTAATGTAAATAATAAGAAACCAAGGATAGATAATTCAATCTCATCTTATTTATGACATTGTCGTTTAGGCCATATAAATGAGAATCGCGTTGCTAAGTTACACAAGCTAGGTGACGTAGGGTTATTTGATTATAAATCATATGGCACATGCTAGTCTTATTTATTTGGTAAACTGGCTAAAACTCATTTTTCTAGAAAAAGAGAAATGGCCAAAGAGTCATTAGAACTTATGCATTCTTATGTATGTGGCCCAATGTCTATACAATTAAGAGGAGGTTGACACTATTTCATAATCTTTATCGATGATTATTCATGATATAGTTATTTGTATTTAATCAATTACAAATTTAAAGCTTTTGATAAGTTCAATGACTTCAAGAATAAAGTAGAAAAATAACTTGGAAAAAGTATTAAAACTCTAAAATTTGGTCGAGGAAGTAAATATTTAAGCCAAGATTTTCAAGATTATCTAAGAGATAATGGTGTATTATCCCAATAGACTCCACCATATATGCCTCAACGTAATGGTGTATTTAAGAGAAGGAATCGAACCCGTCTAGACATGGTAGGGACCATGATTGCTTATGAAAACTTACGAAAATCATTTTGAAAGTACGTACTAGAGACTTTTGTTTATGCTCTAAATAGAATTCCATAAAAAATGGTTGATAATACCCAATTTTAGATGTTCTTTGGCAAGAAACTAAAGTAATCTCACTGAAGAGTATAGGGTTACCCTACTTTTGTCAAAAGGCCACAGTCAGACAAACTTAATAGTAAGTCTAACGAGTATTTGTTTGAGGGTTATCCGAAAGATTCTTTCGGATATTACTTCTATCTCCCTTCCAAAAACAAAGTGTTTTTTTTTTCAAAATATGTTGTCTTCTTAGAGAAGGAGCACATGCTTAAAGGGAACAGTAGGAGTAAGATTGAACTTAGTGAAGTTCAAGAAGAACAAACAAATAAGGATCAACCTTTTGATCCCACATCTATTGAGAGAATAGATGAATCTTCAACTACACAAGAACCTTGTAAGATACGTGTGGCACCTAAAAGATATGGATTTCTCATTAGTGACCACAATGACATATTACTCATAGATGATGATGAGCCTATTACTTACAAGGAAGTTCTGAATAGTTCAGAATATAACAAATGGTTTGAAGCCATGAAATCATTGATGGATTCCATGTATAACAACCAAGTATGGACTCTGGTTGATCCACCTAAATGAATTAAACCTATTGGGTGCAAATGGGTTTTGAAGAAGAAAACTAATATGGATAGTAACATAGTTACCTATAAAATACAACTAGTGGCTAAGGGTTATCATTAATAGTATAGTATTGACTATGACAAAACTTTCTCACTAGTTGCTATGTTGTAATACTCCTAGCCTTTTCCACTTATTATGATTATGAGATCTGGCAAATGGATGTGAGGACAGCTTTCCTAAATGGAAACTTGACTGAGGAAGTGTATATGACACAACATGAGGGTTTCACGTCCAATGATAACACAAAAGTGTGCAAGTTGCAAAGGTCCATTTATGGACTTAAGCAAGCTTCTAGGAGTTGGAACATCTATTTTGACGGAATGGCCAAAGTGTTTGGTTTCATTCAAAATATTGATGAATCTTTTGTATACAAGAAGGTTAGTAGGAGTGTAGTAGTTTTCTTATTACTTTCTATAGATGCCATATTGTTAATAGGAAATAATGTACCTGTCCTTCAGTGAGTAAAAGTTTGGTTTTCCAAGAAATTCTCTATGAAAGACCTTGGAGATGCAACCTATACCTTTGGAATTAGGATCTATAAAGATAGGTTAAAAATGTTGCTGGGTCTTTCACAGTCTACATACATAGACAATGTGCTAAAGAGGTTTATCATGGATTAATCTAAAAGAGAATTTTTACCCATATCCCATGGGATATAAGCCTTTCAAAGTCAAAGTCTCAAAAAAAAAAAAAAAAAAAAACAAGTTGAAAGGGATCACATGAGTAGGATTACATATGTTCGGCAATTGGATTCAACATAAATGCTATGATATGTACTAGGCCCGATGTATCCATGATCTCAATTTGACAAGTAGATACCAATCTAACTATGGTGAGGGTCATTGGGCAACTGTGAAGAATATCCTTAAGTACTTGCGAAGAACTAAGGATGTAGTCTTAGTATATGGAAGATTTGAAAATAAATAGGTATACTGATGCCATTTTGCAATCTAACAAAGATGATTTCAAATTATAGTCTAGCAATGTGTTTACGTGTGTGGAGGGGTAATAAGTTGGAAAGGTTCTAAATAAGATACTATTACCAACTTAACGAGTAAAGCTGAGTACATATCCACTTCTGAAGCAGCTAAGGAAGCTATTTGGATCAAGAAGTTCGAGATGGAGCTCAGAGTGGTTCCCAGCATGAACTAATATCTTTATATTGTCACAGCAATAGAACTATTGCACAAGTAAAAGAGCCAATGTCTCACTAGCGATCCAAGCATGTACTCAGATGTTTTCATTTGATTAGGGAAATCATAGATAAATAAGATGTAAAGATAGAGAGAGTTCCCACGGATGAGAACATAGCTGACCTGCTTACAAAAACACTATCTCAAAAGAAACATGACAGACATGTCGAATCATCTGGTATTAGATACATGAATGATTGGTTCTAGTGCAAGTGGAGTTTGTTAGTGTTATGCCGTAGAGGTAATCACATGTATTCTGTATATTATGCATTATTAATAAAACAAGGCATTCTTTATCTTTCATTTTATTTTATTTATATTTTCGTGTAAAATAAATTTTAGATAAAGTTCCAAGTGTAATACTTTGTTAAGAAAACCATGATATAGATCATGATGTGAGGTTCTTACTACATAGAATAGTGTTTGTACTTAAATTATTCATAGTCATAGTATTAATGAGATAGGACATTATAAATGCATTAAGACTAGCACATGTTATTCTTTCTGAATTGAACAGTCGGTTGTTCTCACATCCATGAGTATTGTGATACTCAAAGTTAACACGTGGATGTTTGTTACCAGAACAAGTACATTGGATGACCTAACTATGAGATAATCACATGGTTAACTATTTAGTACCAGTGATAGAATCTCATCGTAGCAAATGTATAAGTATCCCTAGACTTGAGATTTCCAAAGTACTTTGTTTGCTAAGTGTTGGACTTTGATTCCAATTTCTAGAGTCTTGACAAGACTGCCTATGGGATGGATATTGGGTACAACATGATGTTAGGGATATGCCCTAGAGTCAATTTGTACTTATATTATTGTGTTATGTTTTATATAATAATATGAGGTTTTTCTTTTCATGAATAGTGCATTTTATTTTGTGGTCATCAAGTACGTGACTTGATAGTAAAACCCTACAATGAATACAATGAATACAATGACTATTCTAAAACTGTCCCTGATCGATTATTATTATTAGAACAATAATAAATTAAGATTAGTATGTTTGTGACTTGATGGCTATGTTTTACTAGTCATGGATATTTATGATATTGAGTCAAAATATAAATAAATGTTAGAAAACATTGTATTGGACATGACCCACTGTGAGAGTACTTCATGGAACATGTCATAAGTACTTTCTAGCCATAATGATATTAAAAGTCCTTCGACCTAAATTCATCATAGTTTTCTACTTGATAAATTCTATATTTTGATGTTTTCTAAACTTGTCTTTAATCAGATAGTAAATTAGACTACTGTTGGATATAGAATAAATCAATGAGAGTAATATGAATGATAGTGAAGGAATTTGTCCCTCTCAATTTTGGGAGAGATATCCATGGGCCCCTTGATAAATTAGACTGTTAAAATGCATGGCCGTGCTCAAATATATCAATCTAAGATATTGATATTATTTGTTTGAATAGTCTACTATGAAATCAAGAAATAATTGATTAAGCTTAATAAGGATGACATGCTCCATGCCTTATGCTTAATCTGGATATCGTGTGACAAAAGGACTAAATATAAAATTATGGTTTGGTTCAAAGAGATCATCGATCTTCTTTTAACCTGGATAGTTATAATGTTTTGCTAGAAACCGCTTGTAACTTGTGCGCCATTTAAGTATAATTTGGGCACACTGCTAGTGTTAAATGAACCTATAGGGTTACACAATAAGCGAACTTGTTAGGTTATTTTTCTGGTAACCAGATTTGATAAATTTAGAAATATGTCTAAGTTAATCGAACTTAGAAAATTTACCAGATACAGTGAATTAGGAAATATGTCCACATTCGATGTATCTGGATAATGTCCAAATTATAAGAATCTGACTCGGTAAATTAATTGTTTAAATAACCGAGATAATGGCAGAATCTTATCATATTAGTTTTAATTTAATTTGAATTTAAATTAAAATATGATAAGATATTATTAGGGTTGGACTCTAAGAGGTTCGGGGGTTTTTAAGAAAACTCTAGCCGTCTTTTCAAGAATCTAATTCTGTTGAGAACATTCGTGCCATTCTTTACCGAAAAAAAAAAACACTTTCAAACCCTAGGCGCTAGTACTCCCCGGGTGACGAGTGAGTTCACGGTGTGTATTTGATAGAGGACGTTCGCGCACTGCAGCGTCTGGTGATCATTCGGGTTGCAAGTGCAGTAGCACCATCGGAATCGAACGATATCGATTTCACCAACCAGAGATAATTCTGCAAACCTACGATCTTCTTAATCATTTACTTGGATCCTCGAAAGGGATTCGTGGATGTTTTCTATGTTTAGGAGTCCACGAATCCTAACACATGATGTAAACGTAGTTGAAAAGATCAATAAAGGATTTACCACTCCTAATAGTAAGGGCGGATATCTCATAGCCATTTGTAGGAATCACTACTCGAGAAGTCCTTGTCCAAAGAAATTGTGGATTGGAAATGGTTCCAATTGATACATATGATGAGTAGTGATTCTGAGAACAAGTACTAAAATATTCAGGTCAGAATTGATTTATTATTCTGGAAAGAGTTGGCATTAATTCCATACTCTAAACCGAATGAGTTATTGTATGGTGAAAGGAGTTTATTGCATTGTTGTTTGCTATTTAAAGGTTCATGTAAAGCCACTTAAATTTCTGAACTTTTGGGTGGTCATGATGTGTTGCTAGATACTGCCTATGATATGCTAAATATGGATTTATTAATTAGAGAATTAATAAATCAATCCTTATTAGAATTAATAAGTTAATTCTAAAATTATTAATGATTATTAATCTTAAATATGTTTAGATTAATTCATATTTTGCTACCAATAGACCAGGAAGCCCAATAAGTCATACACAATAAAGGATTGAGTGCTCAAGATGTTATTTGATAACATTTCAGGATTGATTGTGAAAAGAAGAAGTTGTTATGGTCAAATTATAATTAGTTATTATTCGTGGGCCATATTATAATTAGCAAAAATCATAATAATAATTGGTAATTAAAGAATCCATATTCATTATGGATTCTGATTACTAAAAATTTCCATGGACGATATATATCTTAACATGGACGCTGTGGGCATGATGATTGGAAAAAATTACAGAGAGTATTTTCTTTTTTTTTTTTTTGAAAAATGAGAGCTCCCTCTTCTTCTTCTTTATCTGGAAAAACCACAGAAAACCTAGCTGCCAGAATTAATTCTGCTAGCATTGAACTCTAGTGACTATCGAGTGCTATTGTTGTGTGGACTCTATTGGAGGTGATCCTGCACTTAGGTTGCAATGCTTTGATGAAACAAAAGGGAAGACATTCTCTGTGCTTGGTTGGATCGCACCTTCAAAATAGAGGAAAATTTTGTTTCACAGAGGCAACCCCGCAAGGTATATTCTCACCTATATTGATCCATTTTATGCATAAAAGTGATCCTTATTATTTGGAATTCTTAGTTTTTGCTTTCTGCTACATAAATCTATTTTTCATGGGGAATTCCTACAAATATTTGTCTAAATTGCACATTCTTTCATCATTGAGTTATATATATATATATATATATATATATATATATTCATTTTTATTCTCTTATCACTTTATTAGATCAGTTAAACATTGAATGAAAACAAGCTAATGGTCGTTGTTCCTTGAGAAGCGATACTCGTTAATTCCTATACTATGCTTGCGATGAGTATATTTACTCATATGTGTAATTTAGGGATTAATGTTTTAATTAAAACTTGGCCAGGAATTGACTTAAAATTGTATGATTTTTATGTACCCAAATTCTACGCATCATATACCAAAAATGTAACACCCCACTACCTAGGCCCATCAGGGCCGGGGATGTCGCCCCGTCTAGAGGACAAGGGGTCTTTATAACTAGGTTACATAGAACAAAATAAAATAAAGACTTTAAAATTAAACTTATTACAACCCAAAAGATGAATACTAGAACAAATCCAAAATAAATTGCATGCATCAATCTCTCAAAACATCACATAAAGAAAATAACATTAGTCTTCAAAGCACAGGCAACAATCTAGCTAATGACCTCCACAGCAGGATCTTCCTGAAAACATGGCATAAAAGGTGGTGAGATAAAAATCTCAGTGAGCCCGTGTGTGCTTTGAGTGTTTCAGGTAAAATAATTCATGTATGCCAGTTGTAAAAGTTTCATAAGGAAAAGTGCTGGCAAGCAATAAATAAGTGTTGAAAATAAATAGTGGCGTTTCGCTTTTCAAACCATACATGTGCACAATAAATACAACCACTCAAATGGGTAGCCATGGGTTACCACACGTTGGGCCCTATGACTAAATAACGGTCAGAATGCCACACTTTGTGCAAGCTGACAAAAGGTAGGTGTACGGCTTACCGGGTGAGATACTCCTCCATCTCTACACCCAAACTTACCGGTTGTCCACTCCGAAACACACAGTCCACATGACTGAAACTTGCTAGTTCGGACCGGCATGACCTACCGGATTGACATCCTATCCAGGAAGGACTCACCCCTCAGAGGTGGCCACCTGCTGAGAGACTTACCTTAACCCTTCAAAGACTAGTCCTGGTGGTCTACCCTTATTGAGTACTCAACATTGATTGTCCCACTTGGGAGAAAATTGATTACATGTTGTTTTATTTGGAAATAGCAATTAAGGGTTTCTAAAATTTTTGTCAAAGTTAGGTTTTAGAAAGAATCTAGCATTTTGTGTAAAACTGCTTGTTTGATTTTCAAATGATTTGGTTGACTGGAATAAAAAGGAAAAACGGTCCTTAATTGCCTTTACATAAGGAATGTCCATACACATCACATTTGGCTTGCCACAGTAAGTTTTGGTCATCAAATAATTCCATGCAGGAACTTACCTGATCCTTTACTTGCTCAAACTCAAAAGTCTTCCAAGGCTGACCCAACCCCGCCTGGGGTAAACACAAAACGCAGGGTTACACTCAAGCTAAATTCGTTTAGACAAGTAATCCTAGTTCAACTTATTACCATCACATCCCTAATATCCTAAGCTTTAAGGCTAGATGATAAGGAATTTTAAAAAAACAAGTCTAGTTTGACAAGTTAAAATAACTTGGGGTTCTAAAATAATTGCTAAAAAATTATAGACTCAATTAACAATTCTTGAGTGCTATTATTAATAAATAAAAGAAGGTTTGAATTTTAAATAATATTAAGTCCTAATAATATTAATAAATGGTAATTTAAAAATAGCTTTATTATAAGTAAATAATAAATTACAAATAATTTTAAATTAATTTTTTAATAGATAATAAATAATTAGTAATAAATAAAATTAATAATAAATGAATTATTTTAAATTTTTAATTAATAAATAACAAATAGATTTTAGTATAAATAATATTTAGGAATATAGGTAAAAGTTTGAACTAAGGTCTACGAGGTCCTTAATTCTAATATTTTATTTATTATAGAAGATTTGTTACTATATATATATATATATATATATATATATATATATATTATTTTTAACTAAAGATCTCATTTATTTGATAAAGAAAATATTAATATTTTAATTAATAAACCAATCCAAATCTTCCTAGAGTTTCGAATTTTATAGAAAAAAATATAGTAGTAATTCTAGTTAAAGTAGTAAAATTTGTTAATAAAAATAACCTAGTCTTAACAAGAAAATACTCTTTCACCATGATTTTCCTATTGCTAGAAAAGATTCATAAACACATTCTCCAACATCAAATAATAAACCAATCCATTCATGAACACATGCTTGACTTCACACATACTATCACAAGGCTAACTTCCTTCTAGGCATAATAATCATTAATGGCTTCAATGGAAAATAGAAACATAAGAGCCTAATCACCTTTGGTGTCATGATCTCTAACATGCTTCAAATATCCATAAAATTCATTAAGCATGAAGAACATACAATGATTCAAAAAAGAAAACACCTACAACTTAGCCATATACAACCATCTGTTAGTGTTGTGCCCTAGAGGCAATCACTTGTACCATGTATATTGCATATGAAATTAAGAAGATTGCGTTTATTACCTCGTGAAGCCGGAATTCAAAAATTTCAGAAACAAGAATGCAGACGCAATCCAGATTATCCAAAACCGTTCACTGCAGCTCAACTGAAGTCCAAGAAAGAACTCCCTCTAATGATAATCCACACAAGGTTGAATGCTCACAATCTCACAATTCTATGCTAGTAGAATTCGGGAGGCTAGGGTTTTGATCAAGAAGAGAGACGGCTAGGGTTTGATCAAGAGAGAGGCAGAGAAACAATTTCTCTGTTATTGCGTGAATGGTCTGTCTCTCACCCTAAGGAAACCATTTCCTTATATTTATAACCGTTTCTCTGCCTCTCTCTTGATCAAACCCTAGCCGTCTCTTTTCTTGATCAAAACCCTAGTGTTAGTGTTGTGCCCTAGAGGCAATCACTTGTACCATATATATTACATATTAAATTAATAAGAGGCATTCTTTATCTTTCAGTTTGATTGTTATATCTAAATATGTGTACAAACCGTTAGATAAAGTCCCTAGTACAACACAGTGTTAAGGAAATCATGATAGAGATCATGATGTGAGATTCCTACTACACTACGCAGTGTTTGTACTTAAATAATCCCCAGTTATAGTATTAATAAGATGGAACATTATTAATACGCCAAGACTGGCACATGTTATATCTCTTGATTGGATAAGCGGTGGTTCTCATATCCGTAGGTATTGGGATACTTAGGATTAACGTGTGGATGCTTGTTTTGAAACAAGTTCATTGGATGACCTAGCTATGAGATAATCACTTGGATAACTATTTAGTGCTAGTGATAGAATCTCATTATAGCAAGTGTGCAAGTATCCTTAGACTTGAGATCTCCAAGGTACTTTGTTTATCGAGCGTTGTACTTTGATTCTATTCTTTGGAGTCTTATCTAGGACCGCCTATGGGATGGATATTGGGTACAACATAAAGTAAACGAAAGTAGTTGAGAGGGTCAACAAAGGATTCACCACTCCTAATAGTAGGAGAGTATATCTCAAGGCCACTTGTAGAAATCATTACTGATGAAGTCTTTGGCCAAGGCGACTATGTGATGGAAATGGTTCCAATTGATACACATATCGAGTAATGGATTTCTTGAACAAGTACTAAAATATTTGGGCCAGAATTAATAATATTCTGGAGGGACTTGGCACTAATTCCATGCTCTAGACCGAATGAGATATTGTATGTTGAAAGGAGTTTATTGAACTGATAATTTTCTATTGAAAGGTTCATGTCAAGCCACTTGACTTTCTGGACTTTTGGGTGGTCAAGAGTTATTGCTAGATGTCGCTCTTGATATGCTAAATATGAATTTATTAATTAGAGAATTAATAAATTTAATCATTTATTTTATTAAGGATTATTAATTCTAATATTGTTAGAATTAATTTATGTTATGCTACCAATAAGACCAGGAAACCTAATGGGTCACACACAATAAAGGTTTGAATGCTCAAATATATTATTTGATAATATTGTGGGGTTAATTAAGAGAAGGGAATATATTTATAGGTGAATTATAAGTTTGTTATAATTAATGGGACCTAATTGTAATTAAGTAAACTTCAAGGACCAATTTGTTGACAATTGGACGTTGAAGGACTAAGTTGCAATATATGGTAATTATAAATCTATAAATATAAGGAAACGGTTTCCTTAGGGTTTGAGACAGAGTATTCATGCATCTTGTATCATGCTGGCGTCAATGTCTCCTGAGCTACAAAAACAGCATGAGCATATGGATGCTCAATCAATGATCCTCCATCTTAGAGAGTTGTTTGATAAACAAGCTAGAACAGAGAGATATGAGATCTCTAAACAACTGTTCCGTGCTAAGATGGTTGAGGGTGCTTCAGTAGCCACTCATGGGCTGCAGATGTTAGGCTACATTGAAAAACTTGGGTCTCTTGGGTTCGTAATGGATCATGACTTAAGTATTGACTTAATTCTACAATCATTACCAAGTAGTTTTTCGTAGTTTGTGATCAACTACCACATGAGTAATGTTGAGACCACAATACCTGAGCTAATCAATCTGCTTAAGACTGCTGAGTCCTCTATGAAAAAGGATGATAAGGCAATCTTGTTAGTAGGTTCTTCATCTTCTAAGAAAAAGGTTTCTAAGAAGAAGAAGAAGAAGAACACTCCTACTAAGCCCAAAGGAGGTGTCAAGAAGAAGGAGGCTGCCCCTAAAGGCCCATGTCATCATTGTGGCAAAATGGGCCATTGGAGGCGTAACTGCAAGGCCTACTTGGAGACTGTAAAGGAAAAGAATGAGAAGCTTGCAAGCACTTCTACTTCTAATCTTGGTATGTTTATGATTGAGATTAATACTGCCTTTAATAATGAGATATGAGTATTGGATACCGGTTGTGGATCTCATTTATGCAATAATTTGCAGGGACTAAAGGACAGTAGAAGGTTAGAGAAAGGTGATGTGGACCTACGAGCTGCAAATGGAGCAAAAGTTGCTGCACTAGCTGTGGGGACTTATCATCTCAATCTACCTTCTGGATTAGTTTTAGAACTACAAAAATGTTATTTTGTACCAGTTTTGTTGAAAAATATTATTTCAGTTGCTTGTTTAGACTTATTCGGATTTCATTTAAGTTTTAAGAATAAATGTTGTTCTTTCTCATTAAATGGTATTCATTATGGTTCTGCAACTTTGATCAATGGTTTATATGTTCTAGACATGTATAATCCAATTCTCAATATAAGTAAAAAGAAACATAAAAAGGATAACTTAATCTCATCTTACTTATGGCATTGTCATTTAGGCCATGTAAATGAAAAACGTGTGTCTAAGTTATACAAATTGGGTGACTTAAGGTCATTTGATTACGAATCATATGACACATGCGAATCTTGTTTACTTGGAAAAATGGCTAAAACTTCTTTTTCAAGAAAAGGAGAAAGGGCAAAAGAGTTATTGGAACTCGTACATTCAGATGTATGTAGCCCAATGTCAATACAGACAAGAAGAGGTTATCAATACTTCATTACCTTTATTGATGATTATTCTCGATATGGGTATTTGTATTTGATGAAATACAAATCTGAAGCCTTTGATCGTTTCAAAGACTTCAAGAATGAAGTAGAGAAACAACTTGGCAAAAGTATTAAAGCTCTTAGATCCGATCGAGGAGGTGAATACTTAAGTCAAGAGTTTCTAAGTTATCTAAGAGATAACGGAATATTATCTCAATGGACTCCACCATATACACCTCAACATAATAGTGTATCTGAGAGAAGGAATCGAACCCTTCTAGATATGGTAAGGACCATGATGGCTTTTGCAGACCTACCAAAATCGTTTTGGGGGTACGCACAGGAGACTGCTGTTTACATTTTAAACAGAGTTCCATCAAAAACGGTTGATACCACTCCTTTTGAGTTATTCTTTGGTAAGAGACTAAAGTTATCTCATTTAAGGATTTGGAGTTGCCCTGCTTTTGTTAAAAAGGTAATGTCAGACAAACTTGAAAGTGAGTCTAACAAATGTTTATTTGTTGGATATCCAAAAGAATCGTTTGGATATTACTTCTATCTTCCTTCTGAAAATAAAGTTTTTATTTCAAAACATGCTGTCTTCTTAGAGAATGAGCACATGTTCAAAGAAGATAGTGGGAGCAAGCTTAAACTTAGTGAAGTTCAAGAAGAGCAAAAAAATATTGATCAACATTCTGAACCTGTATCTATTCAAATAGATGAACCTTCTAACACACAAGAGTTCGTAGGTCAAGTAGGATACGAGTGGCACCTGAGAGATATGGATTTCTCATAAGTGACCATAATGACGTATTGCTCATAGATGACGATGAGCCTACTACTTACGAGGATGTTCGAATAGTTCAGAATCTGATAAATGGCTCGAAGCTATGAAGTCAGAGATGGATTCCATGTATGAAAACCAAGTATGGACTTTGGTTGATCCACCTGAAGGAATCAAGCCTATAGGGTGTAAATGGGTTTTCAAAAAGAAAACTGACATGGATGGTAATGTGGTTACCTATAAGGCTCGCTTGGTAGCAAAAGGTTATCATCAACGACAAGGTATTGACTATGACGAATCTTTTTCACCAGTTGCGATGTTGAAATCCATAAGAATACTCCTAGCCATTGCCGCTCATTACGATTATGAGGTCTGGAAAATGGATGTGAAAACAGCTTTCCTTAATGGAAACCTGATTGAGGAAGTGTATATGACATAGCCTGAAGGTTTCATATCCGAAAATGGCACAAAGGTGTGCAAGTTGCAAAGGTCCATTTGTGGACTTAAGCAAGCATCTAGGAGTTGGAATATCCGTTTTGATGAGACAATTAAAGAATTTGGTTTCATTCAAAACATGGATGAACCTTATGTGTACAAGAAGGCTAGTGGGAGTAAAGTTGTTTTCCTATTGCTTTATGTAGATGACATATTGCTTATAGGAAATGATGTTTCCACTTTTCAATCAGTGAAGATTTGGTTGTCCAAGATGTTCTCCATGAAAGACCTTGGAGAAGCAACCTATATTCTGGGAATAAAGATCTATAGAGATAGATCTAGAAGGTTGCTAGGTCTTTCACAGTCTACATACATAGACAAAGTGCTGAAAAGGTTCAGCATGGATCAATTTCTTACCTATGACACAAGTTGTAAAGGGATGTGTAAGCCTTTCAAAGTCGATGTCTCCAAAGACACAAGTTGAAAGGGATCACATGAGTAGAATTCCATATACTTTGGCAATTAGGTCTATCATGTATGCTATGATATGTACTAGGCCCGATGTATCGTGTGCTCTTAGTTTGACGTGCAGATACCAATCTGATTGTGGAGAGGGTCACTGGGCGGCTGTAATGAATATCCTTAAGTACTTACGAAGGACTAAGGATGCATTCTTGATATATGGAGATAGTGATTTACAAGTAAGAGGGTATACTGATGCTAGCTTTCAGTCCGATAAGGACGACTTCAAATCACAATCTGGCTACGTATTTACATTAGGTGGTGGGGCAGTTAGTTGGAAGAGCTCCAAACAAGAGACTACTGCCGATTCGACTACTGAAGCAGAGTATATAGTAGCTTCTGAAGAAGCTAAAAAAGCAGTATGGATTAAGAAGTTCATCACCGAACTTGGAGTGGTGCCCAGCATTGTTGATTCGATACCTTTGTATTGTGACAACAATGGAGCCATTGCACAGGCAAAGGAACCACGATCTCATCAACGATCCAAGCATGTACTTAGATGCTATCATCTGATTAGAGAAATCATAGACAGAGGAGATGTAAAGATAGAGAGAATTCCCATGGATCAGAACATAGTTGATCCACTCACTAAAGCGCTTTCCCAGAAGAAACATGATAAATATGTTGAGTCATTTGGTATTCGATACATGCATGATTGGCTCTAGTGCAAGTAGGAGTTTGTTAGTGTTGTGCCCTAGAGGCAATCACTTGTACCATGTATATTGCATATTACATTAATAAGAGACATTCTTTATCTTTCAGTTTGATTGTTATATCTAAATATGTGTACAAACCGTTAGATAAAGTCCCTAGTACAACACAGTGTTAAGGAAATCATGATAGAGATCATGATGTGAGATTCCTACTACACTACGCAGTGTTTGTACTTAAATAATCCCCAATCATAGTATTAATAAGATGGGACATTATTAATACGCCAAGACTGGCACATGTTATATCTCTTGATTGGATCAAGCGGTGGTTCTCATATCCGTGGGTATTGGGATACTCAGGATTAACGTGTGGATGCTTGTTTTGAAACAAGTTCATTGGATGACCTAGTTACGAGATAATCACTTGGATAACTATTTAGTGCCAGTGATAGAATCTCATTATAGCAAGTGTGCAAGTATCCTTAGACTTGAGATCTCCAAGGTACTTTGTTTATCGAGCGTTGTACTTTGATTCTATTCTTTGGAGTCTTATCTAGGACAGCCTATGGGATGGATATTGGGTACAACGTAAAGTAAACGAAAGTATTTGAGATGGTCAATAAAGGATTCACCACTCCTAATAATAGGAGAGTATATCTCAAGGCCACTTGTAGAAATCATTACTCATGAAGTCCTTGGCCAAGGCGACCATGTGATGGAAATGGTTCCAATTGATACACATATTGAGTAATGGATTTCTTAAACAAGTACTAAAATATTCGGGCCAGAATTAATAATATTCTGGAGGGAGTTGGCACTAATTCCATGCTCTAGACCGAATGAGATATTGTATGTTGAAAGGAGTTTATTGCACTGATAGTTTGCTATTGAAAGGTTCATGTCAAGCCACTTGACTTTCTGGACTTTTGGGTGGTCAAGAGTCATTGCTAGATGTCGCTCTTGATATGCTAAATATGAATTTATTAATTAGAGAATTAATAAATTTAATCCTTTATTTTATTAAGGATTATTAATTCTAATATTGTTAGAATTAATTCATATTATGCTACCAATAAGACCAGGAAACCTAATGGGTCACACACAATGAAGGTTTGAATGCTCAAATATATTATTTGATAATATTGTGGGGTTAATTAAGAGAAGAGAATATATTTATAGGTGAATTATAAGTTTGTTATAATTAATGGGACCTAATTGTAATTAAGTAAACTTCAAGGACCAATTTGTTGACAATTGGACGTTGAAGGACTAAGTTACAATTTATGGTAATTATAAATCTATAAATATAAGGAAACGGTTTCCTTAGGGTGAGAGACAGACCATTCACGCAATAACAGAGAAACTGTTTCTCTGCCTCTCTCTTGATCAAACCCTAGCCGTCTCTCTTCTTGATCAAAACCCTAGCCTCTCGAATTCTACTAGCATAGAATTGTGAGATTGTGAGCATTCAACCTTGTGTGGATTATCATTAGAGGGAGTTCTTTCTTGGACTTCAATTGAGCTGCAGTGAACAATTTTGGATAATCTGGATCGCGCCTGCGTTCTTGTTTCTGAAATTTTTGAATTCCGGCTTCACGAGGTAATAAACGCAATCTTCTCCTTTTTCCCGTTTCTATTGCAAACCCGTGATCCATGGCTTGGATTTCTTGTTGTTTTCCGCTGCGCTTAATCTGATTATGCATGATAGAAATCCTTCACCATCATTATGTCTTAACTCCATCCCCTTAATCCACATGCACATACTCAATCTCCATTCATACTCTATCTCCCTATCAACACCTAGGAGACATGATTTTCGAATTTAAAAAGAAAGGATTTAAGAATGGATACTTGATTGTCGATTGCTTTGATGAAGACAAAAGAAGGTCCACGCACGATAGAGAGTCTTGAGTGATCCACCGGGAAAAACAGCCACGGTTGATGGTTGGTCAACCATTTCGGTAGAGGAAGAGAGAGAGAGAGAGAGAGAGAGAGAGAGAGAGAGAGAGAGAGAGAGAGAGCATTAGAAGGGTTTATTAAGAATTGAATGGAAAAGGATGAACAAGAAGGTTGTTTTTGATTTACCTTGTTGATGTTCTTGAGACCTTTAAGGGAAAAGGCTAATTTTGATCCGTTTGAAAATTCTTGTTTGTGAGGTTTTGTGTTATAACTACTAGAAATGAAGTTTAGGGATTAAATAGAAGTAATTTGGAGTATTTGAGAGTGATTGGAGGTGTTTAGAGTAGGTTTAGGCTTGAAGAAGTTTAGTGTGTGTTCTTGGTGTTCTTGGTGAAAATGGAGAGAGTGTGGGAAAATGCTGCACGAAATCTGATAGAGAGCTGGCCGAATGGTCTAGGTTGAATGGGAGTTTTGGTTTTCAGCAAGAAGGAGAGAGAATGATCAGATTTTATTTGAAATTCAAATGGAGGAAGTTGTGGAGTTGTTTAAGGTAGGTGGTTAGCTATGGTGTTTGATCAAGGAAGGTTTCTTCACTCTTCAATGGTGCCGGTTGAACAAGGTGGTTTTGATGGAATGAATGGGGCTTGTTAGGCTATAGAGCTGACTGAAATTCCGTCTATGAAGGCAGAGGAAATTCTGGTTAGTTAGCCTAATGCAAAAGTGGTTTAATGGAGTAAAATGCTGGAATTTTTTTGAAGTTCAAAAAAAGTTTGAATGGAGTGATCTTAAGAGTGAGGTGTGGTTATGGAGTCCATGAGTTCAAGGTAAGTGTGAAGGTCAATGATGTTCAGTTCATGGCTGATCAAGGATCAATGTTGCAGAAGTTGAAGGGTGGTTTTCGGCCTATGCTTGGAGGAAGCAAAGCTAGAAAAATTTTGGTTTCAAGCTGTCCAAGGTTTCGAATGTTGGTGCAAAATTTCTGTGCAGAATTTCTGCACTCCTTCAACCCGATTTGCAGCTGGTTCTTGAGGGGGTTTGAAGGTCTTTCAAAGGTGATTTTCCAGCCTTCTTTCTGGAGAAATACAGAGGAGTTTTGCTGGCTTGAAGATGGACTAAAACAACTTCATTTCCTTGGTTGAAAGCTGAGAAATGTCCAAAATTTTTTTCTGGTTTTGCACAGTTTGTGCAGTCCAAAAATTGTACAGATTTTCCAGCCTTCAAGTCACATGAAATGACCATTTTCTTGGCAGCAAATGAAAAGGTTTACTGGCTGAATTTTTGAAGAGATGGTCTGCAAAAATTCTGGAAAATTTTCCAGATTTCCCTTCACTAAAATATGAATAATATGAAGATGAATTTTGAAGGTTCTTTCGTGGTGGTTGATTTCTCTTGGAAACCCTTCCCATTTCCCCTCCTATTTTCGGCCAACTCCCCATCCTCCAAAGCTAATTTTCGAAATTCAAGGTGGAGGAATTATCACAGAATTTTTGGAATTCAAAAGAAGAGATTTAATGGATTTAAATTATAAAGATGTTAGGACAAGTTAGAGGTAATAAAAAGGACAAGAATCCCTCTAGAATTCTTTTTAGGACATGAGGATAAGATTAGGACATTCTCCTCATATCTCCCCTAAGATAACATTCCTATTTTCATGGAATGCAAGAAAACAAAAATTCAAACTTATTTAAGATAATTATGACAAAAGCTTAAATGATGGGATTTGAACTCATAACCTTAGAAATTAATTCACCAAGCTCTAACCACTAAACGACACTAATTCTTGTTCTTATTTTCTCAACCGCATATTCTTCCTATGAAATCCTCAAGCTATCTTCCTAATTTAACCTCAAGCAAAATTAACATTTTACCCCTCTTGCTCAATAAGCATAAATAAGCTATCTTCCTTGCAATGTCACAGGTTTTTCTCAATGTCACACTTTGTACAAAATAAATCCTCCACTCGAATAAACAGTAATGTCACCACACGTTAGGCTCCATGAGAACAAAATGGCCAAGGCACCACACTTTGTGCACCTTGTCCGGACCAGATTACCACACGTTGGGCGTTCTGATCAAGGTGAGTGTACAGCCCACCGGGTGAGATACTCCTCCATCTCTACACCCAACAAAACCATCCGGGTGTCCATGCCGGGAATTTAAATAATACCTTTTAGGTACAATGCTAGCTCGGACTGGCCTAATCAACCAACACTGTCGCCTTTTCGAGCAGAGTTTATCTTCTAGAGGTGGCCTCCTGCCAGAAGACTCACGCTAGCCCTCCAAGACTAGTATTGTTAGCCTACCCTTATTGAGTACTCAACGAACAAATCCGTCAATTCCTGATTCACAATATTTTCAGACCTTGGCTTTGTAAAACGTGATTTTCTTTAAAAGAGTTTTCTAAAAATTTAGAAGAAAGAATAGTTTTCTTGATAAAATCGTTAGTTTGACAAAACCATTTAAAGAACAAATATCCACGTTTACAACCCAAGTAAACATAGGTTAACAATAGCCTTACAAAGCTTCACAACATAGACTTGCCATCACAACATTTAACAAAACAGTTTATATAAGGACTTACCATCACAACTTTTAATAAAAGAGTTTATGCAAGGACTTACTTGATATGGCTCAGATAACGAGATAAAAATCACAGCTAGCTTTCCTCAATTATCCTCCAGATCTAAACCACATAATATCATGATCAGGGTCTCAATTAATTCAAACATACTCTAATCTCATTTATTTTCACAACAATTCGCAATCCCCTATTTAATTCCAAGTAAACTATTCAATCCCCAAGGATCATATACCACTACCACATGTTCATCTCGCTAATAAACACCATTAAACTTTACTTTCGGCATCAAGGGTGGGTATTCCCTTACCTTGCAACAATCGGGTAATGAGGTCTCGATGCTCCTATGGTGATCGTCCCGAGTTCGCTTGAGAAGAAGAGAAACGCTACCTCCTTTGCTCCTCTTGACTGAAAATTAAAGAAGAAGATGAAATCAGCCTCTATGGGGCGTGATTTAAGGGAAGAAGAAAGAGAAAATAATCAGTAGAGAAAACGGCATCAAGAGGTTGAAAGGATTTTTTCTTACCTTAAGGTGTGTTCGATTTTTGCTTAGAATAGTCTTGAGTTTTCGAAAATTTGCAGAGAGAAGTTGCTAAAATTTTTGTGTAGAATGGAGAGGGTAAACGGTTGCTTTGATTTAGAGTTGGAGAAGATTGGTTTAAGGTTAGATGGTGATGTTTAGAAAGACTCCTAATGGCTTTAGGTTTCTTGGACAGCAAAGGCGAAATTTCAGCTTGTGATGTCTCTCCTTGCTGCCGATTTTAGGTGAGTTTAAGGGGAGAGAATAATCTGAAATTTGCTCCCCTAGGCTGACCGAAATAATGCTCAAGAGAAGGGTTGAGTGTGTTTAGAATTTTGGGCCAAACAAGGAAGAGTTTGTGTGGATGTTGATGACCGAAAAATTCTGTGCAAAATGTGCGAAAATTCTGTGCAAGGGTGACGATTTTTGGACTGTTTTGGCTACTGTTTTTGACGAAATTCCAGAGGAGAAAAGTGGGGTTTTTAGGTGCTGGAATTTGGCTTAATCAACAAAGAGTTTTGGTAGGTTTTGGAGTGCAAAATTTCGTGTGTTTTGGAGTGCAAAGCTGGACGAAAATTCTGTGCACAAGCTGGGTTAAAATTCTGGAATTTTTTAGATGAAGAAAAAATCTGATTTTGTGTTGCTAAGGTTCCCTGAGTTGATGAGGAGTATTTAGGTGTTTTGAGCTAGGATTTGAAGAGTTGGATTGTGGCTAAAGATGCTGGAATTTTCGGACAGCTTGTGGTGACACAAAGCTGCCGAAATTCATCTAGGAAAAGGGATTCTAATCCTAGTTGATTTAGGATTGAATAAAATCTGGTTTTATCAAGGATTTGGATAAGATTTCCTCTAGTCCTAGAAGAGTTTGGATTGAGCTAAAAGTGCTCCAAGGTGGCGGACAAAATCTGGAAAAATTTCCAGAATTTTCCAGCTTAAGGTTTTCGAAAATCCAAGAGAACAAAAGCTGAAAATAAAGCAAACTTTATCCTTATCTAAAATCCTTGAACTTAGGAGTTAAATATGGAGTCTTATTCCTATAAAAGTGATGTTTAAACCCAAAGAAGATATCTAAGACTTTAGTTAAAATATTTTTCTAAGACAATTAAATAAATAAAAGGATTATGGCTAGAATTCTTGAAGAGGTAAAATAAGATTTTTCCCTAATATATTCCCTAACTCTAATATTCATCAAGAAGAGTTTTATACCATTTGAAATTCTTCAAAGTGGCACCTAACTAGGGGTTTTCAGCCAAGGCATGAAGAATACTAGAAAAGGAATTCAAGAGAAAGCTTAAAATTTTCAAGAGATAGGATTCGAACTCGGGTCACCAAAGGAAATCACCAACCTCCCCGCTATTCCAAAACAACTCCAATACTAATTTTTTTTTTCCCACAATCAGTTCTCACCACCCTAATACTCATCCTTCCAAATCTTCGACCAAACCTCCCTTATCCAAATCCTTAACTACACAGCTATTTCACATCAATTAATTCAAATGCAAGAGCAACGGATAAATTCACATGCATCCATGCAAGTAAAATAATTCTAAGCTACCACATAAAATGCAAAATGCTATGCAATGCATGACTTTTCCCCATAGTCAAAGGTGGTTTTGGGCGGGGTATTACATCCCCTCCCCCTTAAGAGAATTTCGTCGCGAAATTCATATTTCATACCCTTCAAGCATACCCGGATACTTCCGTCTTAACCATTCCTCCGTTTCCCACGTTGCATCCTGTGCTCCATGATGATCCCAAAGTATCTTCACCATGGGTATCTGCTTGTTTTGAAGCGTCTTAATACTCCCTTCCAAGATCTTGACGGGTATTTCCACATAACTCAGATTGGGTTACAACTACAACGGTTCCTCATTGAGTACAAGACTCGGATCGGGGTTGTACCTCTTTAACTGAGAGACATAGAATACATCATGCATCTCGGTTAAACCATCAAGTAGATCTAATCGGTAGGCAACCGGTCCAATTTTCTTCAATATCGAGAATGGTCCCAAATACCTAGGACTCAACTTCCCTCCTCTCGGATGTTTCAGGATTCCTCTACTAGGAGTCAACTTCAAGAATGCACGGTCACCTACTTGGAACTCCAATTCCCTTCTCCTAGAGTCTGCATAACTCTTCTGTCTGCTTTACACTGCCCTTAGCCTTTCTCCAATTAACTTAATCTTGTCCGTCATCTCCTGAATGCATACTTCACCAGTCTTCTTAACGTTCCCCTCTTCTGTCCATCCCTAGTATATCGGTACCTGGCATTTTCGCCCATACAGTGCTTCGTACGGCGCCATCCCAATCGACGCCTGATAACTGTTGTTATATGCTAACTCCTCATGCGATAAAGACTCAATCCACTTATCTCCAAAGTCTAAGATACATGCTCGGAGCATGTCTTCCAATATCTGAATGACTCTTTCGGATTGTCCGTCTGTCTGCGGATGAGCAGAAGTGCTGAACTTCAGGGTCGTGCCCAAGGACTCCTGGAACTTACCCCAGAACCGTGAAGTGAATCTAGGGTCCCTATCCGACACAATGCTCGACGGTACACCATGCAACCTTACAATTTCCCGGGTATATGTTTGAGCCAACTTTTCCATCGAGTCCTTTACGTTGACCGGTATGAAGTGCGCTGTCTTGGTCAATCGGTCCACTACCACCCAGATCGCATCTTTGTGTGACTTGGTCATCGGAAGGCCAGACACAAAGTCCATGGTCACCTCTTCCCATTTCCATTCGGGAATCGGTAACGGTTGCAGTAATCCTGCAGACTTCTTATGTTCCATTTTAACTTTCTGGCACGTCAGGAAGGTTGACACATGCTGAACTATATCCCTCTTCATTCCAACCCACCAATATTTCCTCTTCAAGTCTTGGTACATCTTTACCTCCCCAGGGTGTATGGTATATTTGCTCTTGTGCGCTTCGTCCAGTATCCTCTTCCTTAAGTCTTGGATGTCTGGTACACAAATCCGGCCCCAAAAGTATAATACCCCTTTCTCATCGGTTCGGAAATTGCCTCCTCCTCTCGCGATCTCTTTCTCCATGAAAGTTTGAAATTCTGTACTGCCCTGTTGACCAACACAATTTCCTGGTCCAGGTCGGGTTTCAGGGTCAAGTTGCTCACGCAGATCATCCTCTCTTGCACTTGCGCCACTTTCTCCAGGATATCCTGGACTGCCAATACCTCCTGTATTCTCAAGTGTGCCATTTTCACCTTCCGACTTAGAGCGTCTGCTACCACATTCGCTTTACCCGGATGATAGTTAATAGGGCACTTATATTCTTCCAGGAACTCCATCCACCTACGCTGTCGGAGATTCAAGTCCTTTTGCGTGAAGATGTACTTCAAACTCTTATGGTCCGTGAAAACCTCGTATTGTGCACTATACAAGTAATGTCGCCATTTCTTCAAGGCGAACACTATAGCTGCTAGCTCTAGGTCATGCGTGGGATAATTAACTTCGTGCGACTTTAGCTTCCTAGATGCATAAGCTATGACTTTCCCTTCTTGCATCAGCACAACTCCTAGTCCTTCATTGGATGCATCTGTATAGAGTGCATAGGGCTTATCAGCCTCAGGCAGACTCAGCACGGGTGCTGAAATCAACCTCCTCTTATGTTCTTGGAAGCTCTTCTCGCACTTCTCGCTCCAAGCAAAGACGATATCTTTCTTCAACAGTCGTGTCATTGGTGAAGCTAAAGTAGAGAAATTTTTAATGAAACGCCGATAGTACCCGGCCAACTCAAGGAAACTTCGTATCTCGGTAGTGTTCTCCGGTTGTTTCCAATTAGCTACGGCTTCTACCTTAGCAGGGTTCACCTTGATCCCCTCCTTGGATATCACGTGACCAAGGAAAGACACTGAGCTTAGCCAAAACTCACACTTACTGAACTTGGCGTAAAGCTTGAATTCCCTCAGCTTCTCTAAGACCAATTTTAAGTGCTCCGCATGCTCCTCCGGATTTTTGGAGTAGATCAAAATGTCATCGATGAATATAACCACGAACTTGTCCAGGTATGGTTGGAAAATGCGATGCATCAAATCCATGAATACCGCCGGTGCGTTGGTTACACCGAACGGCATTACTACAAATTCGTAATGGCTATACCGTGTGTTGAATGCAGTCTTAGGGATGTCTTCTTCTTTGATCCTCACCTGATAGTATTCTTGCCGTAGGTCCCACTTCGAAAAGCAAGCAGCGCCTTGCAGTTGATCGAACAACTCATCGATCAAGGGTAGAGGGTATTTATTCTTGATCGTTAGATTGTTCAGTCCCCGATAATCGATGCATAGCCTCAAGGTTCCATCTTTCTTCTTGACAAACAACACCGGGGCTCCCCACGGTGACGTACTCGGCCGAATGTAGCCTTGACTTAGCAATTCTTCCAATTGCTCCTTCAACTCTTTCAACTCTGTCGGTGCCATCCGGTAGGGGGTTCTGGATACCGGTTCTGCTCCGGGAATCAGATCCACGGTGAACTCAAC
The DNA here is from genome assembly GCA_026120185.1 of Voacanga thouarsii. Lineage (NCBI taxonomy): Eukaryota > Viridiplantae > Streptophyta > Magnoliopsida > Gentianales > Apocynaceae > Voacanga > Voacanga thouarsii. Next base: position 117,123 of record JANUWF010001863.1, on the reverse strand, counting down.
TTCCCGTTCAGGGGGTAGGGAAGTGAGCTCCGAAGGGAACACATCCGAAAAATCTTTCACTACCTCCGTACTTTCTAAGGTACACTGGTCCATCAGTTTGTTTAGGAGATACGCCAAGTATCCCGCACATCCTTTCTTGAGCAACTTCCGGGCTTTAGCTCCAGCAATAAGAAATTTCAGTTCCTTCTTTCGCTTCCCATTGAATTCAATTACATCCCGTCCATGTCTCACAAACTGCACCGTCTTGACCTTGCAGTCCACACGAGCTCCGTGTTTCGACAACTAATCCATGCCCAAGATCAAGTCATAGCCGTCCATGGCCGAGATTATAAGGTTGGCCTCCAGAGTCTCCTTCCCAACCTCAACTCCACAACTTCCCATTTCCTTGCCAGTTCCCACCACCTTTCCCAAGGAGGAACCAACTACTAGGGTATAAGGTAGCTCAGTTCCTTCCCAGCCCAGACGTGAAGCACATACTTTACTTACATAAGAGTGTGTGGATCTTGTATCTATCAGAACATTAACAAGATAACCTTGGATAGAAAGGTTACCTTCGATCACGGCGGCATCCGCTCCGACTTCCTCTCGGCTCAGGGCAAAAACTTTGGCCTTCACCTGGGGCTTCAGGCCTCCCGCTCCGGCTGGTCCAGCAGCGGCGCCTCTATTACCTCCCATTAGTTGGGCTGGCGCGGTCTGCTCAATCCTTAAGGGTTTGGGGCATACGTTTCTCAAGTGTCCCGGGTCTCCGCAGTTGAAGCACCTCCTCACACCCCCATTACCCCAGCAGTTTCTTTCGGTGTGGCCTCGCTTCCCACACAGCCGGCAATTCAGGCTGCCTTGCATTGGTCCTGCTACTGGCAGTCGAGGCTGCTTACCCCGGTTTCCCTACGGCATAAAGGCCGCAGGTCGCTTATTGCCAGAAGGCCTTATAGATGGACGACTCGGTTGGAAGGGTCGGTTCACCGGTCGGTGCCGATCTTCGTTCTCCGTCCGGGAAGTTGCGTCCACTGCGGCGGTATATGACATTGGTGGTGATGGAGCCAACACCTTCCTCAAATCTGGCCTTAGCCCTTTCACGAATTGCCGGGTGCGTTTCTGCTCCGTGTCTACCAAGCACTTGCAGTACTTGGACAACTGCATGAATCGGGCTGCATATTGGGCCACGGTCATGCCTCCCTGCCTGAGGGTTTGGAATTCATCCTCCCTCTTCTCAGCCACCCATCGAAGAATGTACTCAGCCCGGAAAGCTTCCGTAAAATCGTCCTAGGTCCACTCCTGCTCCTCCTTGTCCCAATCACCCCGTACTCATTGCCACCATGCCCGAGACGGTCCCCTTAGCCGAAAAGTAGCAAACTTCACCATCCTCTCTTTCGAGTACTACAAAGTAGCAAATATGTCCTCTATCTGCTCAATCCATTGCTCGGCCATCTCGTCCTGTTCCACCTCCCCTCGGAAGGTGGGAGGCTGGAACTTCAGAAAATGCTCCAGGGCCTCATCCTCTCCCCGCGGTGATTTCCTAGCCATCTTGTCCACTCTTTCAGTCAAGTTCTGCAGGATCGATGCCATCTTGTCGAAAGCCTGACCCATGGTCACATCCCGTGACTTCTCCGAAGCTAATTCCTGCTCGCGTGGCAGGTGCTCCTCCACGTCAGGGGTGGAATGAGGCACCTGCTCAAATTCCGGGGTGGAGGATGCACTCTCCTACACCGTTATGCTATGCACAACTATTCGACGCCTTGGTGCCATCTTAATCACATTCACTCAGGGTCAGTTAGTTACCAAAGGGGAAAAAGAATATGCTTAGATGCATGATCAGTTGATAGTAATGTACTCTTCTAAAAGAGAATGTGATGATGACGTGCATAGGTAAATCAAGTAATAAACGAAACTCATGCTTGTCATATAAACCATTCTTTGCAGAAAAGAAGGGGTCATCTCATACGATACCCTTTTTATTTAAAATGATAAGTAGGCCCTATGAGCCACATGCTCCCTTAAAAGAAATAAACAAGCAAAGGTATGCAAATCCCAAAGAAAGAAAAGCAAAAGCTATTGGTCTTCTATGTTCGACTCTCCCTAGTTTCAACAGAAGTATCGGAGTCGTCAGAGGCCGGTTCCACAAGCCACCCCACGGTGCTATCAGGTCTCCCTATGATGGAATTTGAACCCAAGACCTCAAGAACTAATTCTAAGGCTCTAACCACTACACCACAACAACTCTTTTGACCATCCTATAAACAAAAGATAAAAATTAGCACCAGATCAGAATACTTTAGAAAATAGAACCCCATAAGTCAAGTAATTGCCTAAACTAGTCTCTGAAACCACTTGTAACACCCCACGACTACGTACCCTAAAAGGGCGGGGATGTCGCCCCGTCCTGTAGGACAAGGGGTCTTTAGAACGAGGTGTAAAATATAAAGGCAATCTCCAAAGGAATCAACTTAGATACACAAAGGAATACTCTTATTACATCAGGCTCAAATTGGAGCAAAACGAAATAAAGCAAATATTGTTCAGAAGTATAAACGACAAAAGTCCCCTAGAACAGCATAGGAAAAATAACCCAAGCCTCTACTATCAAGCCCCGCTGCCTCAGCACAATCTATCTCCTGAAAACATGATGTAAAACAGTGTGAGAATAAATCTCAGTAAGTCCTGTGTTTGCACATGGTGTTTTAAATAGTTCGTGTATGCAAAGTGCAAAACATTTGTAGAAATAATTTGGCAAGTTATAAACAATCTCTTTTCGCAAGGAGTGGGTTTTTCTCAATGTCACACTTTGTACAAAATAAATCCTACACTCGAATAAACAGTCATGTCACCACACGTTGGGCTCCATGAGAACAAAATGGCCAAGGCACCACACTTTGTGCACCTTGTCCGGACCAAATTACCACACGTTGGGCGTTCTGATCAAGGTGAGTGTACAGCCCACCGGGTGAGATACTCCTCCATCTCTACACCCAACAAAACCATCCGGGTGTCCATGCCAGGAATATAAATAATACCTTTCAGGTACAATGCTAGCTCGGACCGGCCTGACCAACCAACACTATCGCCTTTTTGAGCAGAGTTTATCTTCTAGAGGTGGCCTCCTGCCAGAAGACTTACGCTAGCCCTCCAAGACTAGTATTGTTAGCCTACCCTTATTGAGTACTCAACGAACAAATCCGTCAATTCCTGATTCACATTATTTTCAGACCTTGGCTTTGTAAAACGTGGTTTTCTTTAAAAGAGTTTTCTAAAAATTTAGAAGAAAGAATAGTTTTCTTGATAAAATCGTTAGTTTGACAAAACCATTTAAAGAATAAATATCCACGTTTACAACCCAAGTAAACATAGTTTAACAATAGCTTTACAAAGCTTCACAACATAGACTTGCCATCACAACATTAAACAAAACAGTTTATATAAGGACTTACCATCACAACTTTTAATAAAAGAGTTTATGCAAGGACTTACTTGATATGCCTCAGATAACGAGATAAAAATCACAGCTGGCTTTCCTCAATTATCCTGCTGATCTAAACCACATAATATCGTGATCAGGGTCTCAATTAATTCAAACATACTCTAATCTCATTTATTTTCACAACAATTCGCAATCCCCTATTTAATTCCAAGTAAACTATTCAATCCCCAAGGATCATATACCACGACCACATGTTCATCTCGCTAATAAACACCATTAAACTTTACTTTCGGCATCAAGGGTGGGTATTCCCTTACCTTGCAACAACCGGGTAATGAGGTCTCGATGCTCCTATGGTGATCGTCCCAAGTTCGCTTGAGAAGAAGAGAAATGCTACCTCCTTTGCTCCTCTTGACAGAAAATTAAAGAAGAAGATGAAATCAGCCTCTATGGGGCGTGATTTAAGGGAAGAAGAAAGAGAAAAGAATCAGTAGAGAAAATGGCATCAAGAGGTTGAAAGGATTTTTTCTTACCTTAAGGTGTGTTCGATTTTTTGCTTAGAATAGTCTTGAGTTTTCGAAAATTTGCAGAGAGAAGTTGCTGAAATTTTTGTGTAGAATGGAGAGGGTAAACGGTTGCTATGATTTAGAGTTGGAGAAGATTGGTTTAGGGTTAGATGGTGATGTTTAGAAAGACTCCTAATGGCTTTAGGTTTCTTGGACAGCAAAGGCGAAATTTCATCTTGTGATGTCTCTCCTTGCTGCCGATTTTAGGTGAGTTTAAGGGGAGAGAATAATCTGAAATTTGCTCCCCTAGGCTGACCAAAATAATGCTCAAGAGAAGGGTTGAGTGTGTTCAGAATTTTAGGCCAAACAAGGAAGAGTTTGTGTGGATGTTGATGACCGAAAAATCCTGTGCAAGCTGTGCGAAAATTCTGTGCAAGGGTGACGATTTTTGGACTGTTTTGGCTACTGTTTTTGACGAAATTCCAGAGGAGAAAAGTGGGGTTTTTAGGTGCTGGAATTTGGCTTAATCAACAAAGAGTTTTGGTAGGTTTTGGAGTGCAAAATTTCGTGTGTTTTGGAGTGCAAAGCTGGACGAAAATTCTGTGCACAAGCTAGGTTAAAATTCTGGAATTTTTTTGATGAAGAAAAAATCTGATTTTGTGTTGCTAATGTTCCCTGAGTTGATGAGGAGTATTTAGGTGTTTTGAGCTAGGATTTGAAGAGTTGGATTGGGGCTAAAGATGCTGGAATTTTCGGACAGCTTGTGGTGACACAAAGCTGCCGAAATTCAGCTAGGAAAAGGGATTCTAATCCTAGTTGATTTAGGATTGAATAAAATCTGGTTTTATCAAAGATTTGGATAAGATTTCCTCTAGTCCTAGAAGAGTTTGGATTGAGCTAAAAGTGCTTCCATGGTGGCGAACAAAATCTGGAAAAATTTCCAGAATTTTCCAGCTTAAGGTTTTCGAAAATCCAAGAGAACAAAAGCTGAAAATAAAGCAAACTTTATCCTTATCTAAAATCCTTGAACTTAGGAGTTAAATATGGAGTCTTATTCCTATAAAAGTGACGTTTAAACCCAAAGAAGATATCTAAGACTTTAGTTAAAATATTTTTCTAATATAATTAAATAAATAAAAGGATTATGGCTAAAATTCTTGAAGAGGTAAAATAAGATTTTTTCCCTAATATATTCCCTAACTCTAATATTCATCAAGAAGAGTTTTATACCATTTGAAATTCTTCAAAGTGGCACCTAACTAGGGGTTTTCAGCCAAGGCATGAAGAATACTAGAAAAGGAATTCAAGAGAAAGCTTAAAATTTTCAAGAGATAGGATTCGAACTCGGGTCACCAAAGGAAATCACCAACCTCCCCGCTATTTCAAAACAACTCCAATACTATTTTTTTTTCCCACAATCAGTTCTCACCACCCTAATACTCATCTTTCCAAATCTTCGACCAAACCTCCCTTATCCAAATCTTTAACTACACAGCTATTTCACATCAATTAATTCAAATGCAAGAGCAACGGATAAATTCACATGCATCCATGCAAGTAAAATAATTCTAAGCTACCACATAAAATGCAAAATGATATGCAATGCATGACTTTTCCCCCATAGTCAAAGGTGGTTTTGGGCGGGATATTTCACATATATACGTATCTATACATACATAGATATATATTGTTACACACACACACACACACACACACACATACACATATAGATATATACATTCATAAATATGTATTAATATACCTTTTTAATATATTGCTAAATATATATTTATATATGCATATATACATACGTATATATTAATATACATATAATTATTAATAATATATATATATATATATAACATATTAATATAAATAATATATAACTATTTTAGTATGTTAATATACATATATATTTATATATATATATATATATATATATATAATATACACTTATACATATTAAAATATAATATTAGTATATATATATATGATGAAAATATATTAATTATTAATATATATATATGTATGTATATATGTGTATTTATTTATTAATACATTTAAAATTATATTCTTAGGATTGTAAAAAGATGGTACTGGGATCCAATTACAAAACCATATTTTAGAAAAAATTTCAGGATTCCCTAATATATTAGTCGATAAAAAAGAAGTGCAAAGTTTTCTTGGGATTCTTAACTATGCCTCATAGTTTATTGATAATTTAGCGGCATTAAGAAAACCATTCCAAGAATTATTAAAGAAAGATAAAATCTTTGCAGGGATAGATAGAAGTGGAGTACCAAAAGAAAGATAAATTCTCGATATTTAGAAGATCAGGTCAAACATATCAAAAAGAAATGTCAAGATTTGCCTAAATTAAAGCTACTAAAAGATACAGATGAGTTGATTTTTAGAGATAGATGCAACGGAATACGGATAGAATGGAGTACTCAAAAATATATATTATAATTCTCAATATGAAAAGGTAGGCAAATCTTTATGCAAATTTTGTTCTGGTACCTTTAACGATACCCAACAACAATATCATATCAATGAAAAAGAAATTTTGGTGGTAATAAAAAGCTACCAGAAATTTTATTATTTTTTATTACTAGGAAAATTTCTTTTGCGAACTGTAGATTATAAATTGTATTAATTTCTTTGCAATTAACAACTATCAAGGGCTATTATCAAAACAGGTTCTTTGAATCATAAAGTATAAGGGTCCAACATACTTCTGTACCTTTCAATCCGTTTTGACCACAATGTTTTCGAGTATTTTTTGAGACTTTTACCAAGCATTTCAGCCCCAACCTTTTTGATAGGAATCAATTTAGGCATGAAGGCCTTTTTCAAAAAGGGGGAAGAAGGACAAAATCACACTTCATGGTTTCATGGGTAAGAACAATATTCAAGAGGATTCAAGGGAATTTACAAGACAACAAATTCAAAAAACCCAGTGTTAGGATTCATGGACTCCTAAACGCGAAAAGCATCCAGAATCCCTTCCAAGGATCCAAGTAAACGATTAAGAAGATCTAAGGTTTACAGAATTACCTCTCTTCAGCGTAATTGAGATCCTTCGATTATGATTTTGCTGCCGTACGTGCAACCCGATTGATCACCAGACACTGCAGTGTGCGAACATCCTTTATAGGTACACACGGTGAATTGACTCGTTACCCTGAGAGTGCTAGTGCCTAGAGTTTAAGAGTTTTTTCTGGTGAATAGAGGCACAAAATTTTTCAACAGAACAAGACTGTTGAGAAGATGGCTAGGGTTTTCTTAAAACCCCCCGAATCTCTTAAAGTCCAAATCAAATAATATTTTATCATATTTTAATTTAAATTCAAATTAAATTAAAAATTGATATGATAAGATTCTACCATTATCTCGGTAATTTAACTAATTAATTTACCGAGTCAGAATCTTACAATTTGGACATTATCTAGATACATCAAATGTGGACATATTTTCAGATTCATTATATCTGTTTACCAGAAAAATAACCTAACAAGTTCGCTTATTGTGTGACCCTATAGGTTCATTTAACACTGGTAGTGTGCCTAAATCATATTTAAATGGCCCACAAGTTATAAGCGGTTTTTAGTAAAACATTATAACTATCCAAGTTAAATGAATATCAGTGATCTCTTTGAATCAAACTACAATTTTATATTTAATCCTTTTGTCACATGATATCTAGATTAAGCATAAGGCACATAACATGTCATCATTATTAAGCTTAATCAATTATTTATTGATTTCATAGTAGATTTTTCAATCAAATGATATCAATATCTTAGATTGATATATTTGAGCATGGCCATGCATTTTAACAGTCTAACTTATCAAGGGGCCTATGGATATCTCTCCCATATTTGAGATGGACAAATTCTTTCACTATCAATTATATTCATCTCCTTGATTTATTCTATATCTAACAGTAGTCTAATTTATTATCTAGTTAAACACAACTTTAGACAACGTCAAAATATAGAATTTATCCAAGTAGGAAACTATAACGAATATAGGTTGAAGGACTTTTAATATCATTATGGCCAGAAAGTACTTATAACATGTTCCACGATGTACTCTCACAGTTGGTCATGTCCAATACAATGTTCTCTAACATTTATTTATGTTTTGACTTGATATCATAAATATCCATGACCAGTAAAACATAGCCATCTAATCACAAACATACTAATCTTATTTTACTATTGTTCCAATAATAATAATCGATCAGTGGACAGTTTTAGAATAGTTATTGTATTTATTGTTAGGTTTTACTATCAAGTCACGTACTTGATGACCACAAAACAAATGTACTATTCATGAAAAGGAAAACCTCATATTATTATATAAAACATAACGAAAATAGTATAAGTACAAATTGACTCTAGAGCATATCCCTAACGCCCAGGTCCAAGAAGATTGTGAAGAGATGGATAGTAAAGGAAAGGCCAAAAGAAGCACAACACAAGTAACAATCTATGTGGAGGGTCAAGCCAACTTTTCAACAAGGATTGAAGGCCAAATGAGTGTCAAGAAGAGCTCAAAACGGATAATGTTTTATTTGGAAGATCAATGAGACACATGGAGAAGAAATGGAGGTCAAATAAGTAAGGATAGAAGTACAACAAAATAGGAGAGGGTGTCCCAAAGCCGAATCGGTGCCAGCCGAGAAAGATGGTGTAAAAACCTTGTTAGCCCTAAGGACTTTCTCCTATGTTTTGACTTATAACAAACGTTGATATGAACTAACTTGTGTAATCTATTATGATAGGACATATTTGACCTCTGTTCTTATAAGGCATTCAGATATGATTGTTTGACAACTCTTCAGTAATTGAATTCAAATATCGAAGATAGAAAAAGAAGATCAAAGTATATGGAGTTGCATACCAAGAAGTCCTTAGAAGAAGAAGTTTAGACTAGGAAATGTTATTAAGGTATTTCTATTAATTCCTATGGCTCTTTACCTTTTGATTCAATTAATTTTACCTTGAAGCACACAAAGAAGAAGATTTCAATATTTTAAAAATCTCAGAATTTTGGATTGAGTAGTTTGGATGTTTCTGCATCCAAAAGATTCGTCCAAAATCCTATAAACTGTGCTGAAATATTTCTGCCTGAAAAAGTGCCATTTTGGACTTCTCTTTTTGATGCATCATCGTCTGAAACCTGAGTCCAAAATACGGATAATTTTAACAGAAAAATTATAGCCATTTTATAGAAGTTGACATTTCACTTTTTGGCTCTATAAATAGCATCTAAGCAATATTAGACATATGATTTTTGAAACATTCTTCTAAGAAACACTATTACTCAACATTTTCAAAAATCTCCTTTTATAAAAAAGCTTCAAAGTGAATTCATATTGTGTCAAAGGTAAAAGTATTTGTGCTTTGTATCTCAGTGAGCATATGCTCAATTAAGTGAGCTCTTTACTGTTCTATTGATATTCAATCTCTGTAGTACAAGGTTGTAGTGTAAAATCCAGTTAGGGTGAACCTTGTTGTGATTGTTTGTTTGAGAGGTTTTGGAAAACCTAGTGTAGTGTTCCTCTTTTGTATGTGGTATTGTTTGATTTTATTAAGTGGAGTAAATGAAATCTAATTGAAAATCCTTAAGTGTTAGCTTAAGGTAATAAACGTAGATCTTAGAAGATCGAACCACTATACATACCGTGTCTCATTTCTTTTCTTACTGAATTGCATTTCCATCTCGTAGTCTGAATCTGGATATATACATCAAAGAGTTCTTAGATTGCTTTCTTTGTTACCATAAAGTTGGTTTAAGAATCTTGATGATCATTTTTATTCTGCATATCAGAGGATCCAAAAAATTTTAGTTTGCCAAAAACCTTATTCACCCTCTTTAAGGTTTTTTATTTGGTATCAAAGATTGGTCTACATACTCTTGGTTTAACAACCTTGTAGAAAAGATCTTCATGACAAGCTCATTTTCTTTTCCATATGTTGAACGGTCTTTAACGAATCGTCCTCCTTTATTTAATGGAAACAACTATACTTTCTAGAAAAATAGAATGAAAATCTATGTTTGTTCTATCAACTTTTTGTTATGGGGTTTGATAGAAATTGGTCCTTTAATTCCGTAAAAAATTGTTGATGGCATAAAATTACCTAAACAGAATGATAAGTTTAGTGTGGAAGACAATGCTAAGATGACTTTAAATTTTCAAGCTATGAATATTTTTTGTTGTGCATGTTAGTGTTGTGCCCTAGAGGCAATCACTTGTACATTGTATATGACACGTTTTATTTTAATAAAAGGCATTATTTATCTTATAGTTTCTTTGGTTAACTTTTAAGTAATATAACTATTCGATAAAGTCCCTAGTAAAACACTGTGTTAAGAAAATCATGATAGAGATCATGATTTGAGATTCCCATTACACTGTATAGTGTTAGTACTTAATAATCCCTAGTCATAGTATTAACGAGATAGGACATCATTAATGCGTTAAGACTAGCATGTGTTAGACTTCCTAATTTGATCAGGTGGTGGTTCTCATATCCGTGAGTATTGAGATACTCAAAGTTAACACATGGATGCTTGTCAATAGAACAAGTTCATTGGATGACATAACTTTGGGATAATCACATGGATAACTATTTAGTGTCAGTGATATAATCTCAATATAGCAAATATGCAAGTATCCTTAGACTTGAGATCTCCAAGGTACTTTGTTTGCTAAGCATTGTACTTTGATTCCAATCTCCGGAGCTCGATCGAGAGCTGCCTATGGGATGGATATTAGGTACGTTGTGAGGTAAACGAAAGTAGTTAAAAGGGTCAATAAAAGATTCACCACTCCTAATAGTAGGGGCGAATATCTCACGGCCATTTATAGGAATTACTACTCGACAAGTCCTTGGCCAAGGCGATTGTGTATTGAAAATAGTTTCAACTGATACACATCTAGAATAGTGGGTTCTTGGTACAAGAACAATTGTTTTCGGGCCAGAATTAATTCTGGAGGGAGTTGGCACTAATTCTGTACTCCAAATCGAATGAGATATTGTATGGTGAAAGGTGTTAATTGCACTGAAGTTTGTTATTGAAGGGTTCATGTTAAGCCACTTAACTTCCTGGACTCTTGGGTGGTCATGATGTGTTGCTAGATACCGCTCATGATCTGGGAATATGGGTTTATTAATTGATAGATTAATAAACCAATCCTTATTAGAATTAATAGGATTAATTCTAATTAATTATGGATTATTAATCTCAAAGACGTTTGGATTATTTCATGTTCGCTACCAATTGATCGGGAAAGCTAATAAGTCACACATAATAGAAGATTATATACTCAAGATGTTATTTGATAACATAATGGGGTTAATTGAGAGAAAGAGAAGCTGTAGACAAATTATAATTAGTTATAATTTATGGTCCAAATTATAATTGTGAGAACTTGATGTTTCCAATTACAATTAGGGAATTCTAATAGGATTTGAATTCTCAATTTTAGTAGGGTTGTTCGGTTTATATGTATGACATACTCGAAACCCTAGCAGAGGTTGAACACACGAAAACAACAGACACGATCTTCTCTCTTCTCTTTCTCTCGATTGTTCTTGTAAATCAGCCCTAGCCTCCATCTTTTTCTGCTAGCGCAGGAAATTTTGGTACTTGAGTATTCCTCTGTGTGGATTACTGTTAGAGATAATCACACACTGTGATTATAGTGGTTAGATGTTCAACCCACGTGGAGTTTGCAAAAGAGGATTGCTGAATCATGCCTCGACTTGAAGAAGAAATTTTATTCTTTGGATGATCAAACAAAGGTAAAAAGCTGTTACCTTTATTGTCTTTATGTCTTGTTTTCCACACATAGGCGGGTCTGGGATGGTATCTCATTTATTTTCCACTGCGCCGTATAGGATATGAGCTTGAGATACCCAACAGTGCACTAGATGCGACTGAATACAACCGTGTTAGTGGTTGTGATTCAGCCCATGAAATGTGGAGATTACTTGAAGTCATCCATGAAGGGATAAACCAAGTAAAAGAATCAAAATTGGGGCTTCTGATTTATGACTATGAATTATTTACAATGAAACTGAATAAAAGCATCACTGATATGTTCACAAGATTCACTAATATCTCAAATGGTTTCAAAGCTAACTGGAAGGTTTATTCCATTGGGGTACAAAATTGAAAAATTTTAGATGCCTTACCAAAAAGCTGGCAACCTAGAACTCTTGTTGTTGAAGAATCCAAGGATTTAAAATCCTTGCTGACAGAAGAGCTGATCGGATCTCTTCTAACTCATAAGATAAAACTTAAAAGATTTCATGAATCTGATAATCATGATGAGGTAAAAAGGGGGATAGCATTGAAAGTTGAAAATGAAGATAAAGAAACAAGTCTATCAGAAAGCAGTGAGGGCATGCAAATGGACAATGAAGATTTGGCTATGATAGCAAAACAATTTAGAAGAATGTTGAAAAAGGGGAACTACGAAAGAGGAAAGAAGTTTATAAGAAAGAATGGACAAACCCAAAGATTCAAACCTCAATGTTATGAATGTAAAAGCATTGATCACTTCATTGCCAACTGTCCTATTGCAAAAGGTAAGAAAGGAAGAACATTTAAAAAGAAGAAAGATCTGAAGGCGAAGAAAGGAAAAGGATTAATGGGAACTTGGAACTTCAATGAAACTGAGTCCGAAGATGGAGATTCTGAATATAAAAATGCTAATATATACTTCATGGTTTTGGAAAATGAGGTAAACTCATCTACATCTAATTTCATGTCTAATTCGCTTATATCTATGACTGAAAAGCACGATGATCCAAATGAGTTGTTAAGTGATATGTTTTATGAATTAAAAAAACTGTCCAAAAAAAATAAAGAAATTAAGTTGAAGATTAAATGTTTAATGGATGAGAACAAAATATTGCTACATGATAACAAAATCTCTCTTGAGTTACATATGAGTGTTATTATTGAGAAAGATGTGATCATGACTGCTTTACATTATGAATCTCTTGAAAATAAAAATTTGAGTGATAAAATTCAAACTTTTGAAAGTATAGTTAGCACTTTTAATGACATGAAAAATAGAGTCAATGATCTTACCACTTGTATTGAAAAATTCACGAATGGCAAAAGCAATCTGGAAAAGTTACTTGGAACTCAACATCAAGTTGGAAACCGAAATGGCTTAGGATATAAACATGAGAATAAGGATAAAATTTACAAGCCTAGATTTATTTATGTTGGAAATCGAAATAGCTTAGGATATGAACATGAGAATAAGAACAAAAATAAGAAATCTCAAGATGTTAAATCTGCATTATGTTATAGAAAACACAAAGCTTGCACATATTGTGAAAAATCGGGACATATAGTTTCAAGATGTCGTATTAAAAGAAAAGTGGAATCCGTTGGAATGACATTCTGGAAAATCAAAGGAAATGTTACTAACCTTCATGGACCCAAAAAAGTGTGGGTACCAAAAATCATTCCTCCTTCTCATGTTTAGGCACAGTCTTTGAGCTTCACCAAGTGGTTCTTAGCCAGCGGTTGTTCAAGACACATAATTGGAAATGCAGCTTTGTTAGAGGATATATAGACCACAAATAAAGGATTTTTTACATTTGGAGACAAGAAGAAATGAAAGATTCTTGGCATTGGTAATATTGGTAAAGGTTCCTTAACCATTATAAAATGAGTTTCACTTATTGATTATTTGAAATATAACTTGCTTAGCATTAGTCAAATTTGTGATAATGGTTGCAAAGTCATCTTTGAAAAGGATTCTTGTTCTATAATTGACAGTGCAAATCTTGAAATAATCTTTACTACCAAACGTATTGGAAATGTATATGTGTTTTATCTAAATGACCTTATAGATGCCTATCCATACATGACAATGATGGTTATCTTTGGCATAGAAGATTAGGTCATGTATCTTTTGATTTGCTAAATAAACTGTCTTCAAAAGAACTTGTCAGGGGACTGCCAAAAATGAAGTTTGATAACAAAATTTGTAATGCATGTCAGTTTAGAAAACAAATCAAAACGTCTTTTAAATCGAAGAAAATGATTTCAACTTCAAATCCACTTGAATTAATTCACATGAATTTGTTTGGACCTATGAGGACTGTTAGTCTTAGAGGTAAGAAGTATGCATATGTACTTGTTGATGATTTTTCTAGAATCACTTGGACTTTATTTCTTGGACAAAAAGATGAAGCCTTTTCTGAATTTTCGAAACTAATTAAACGTGTCCAAAACTCGATTGGATGTAACTTGATTTTTATTAGAAGTGATAATGACAAAGAATTTTTTAACAGTGAATTTACTCACTTCTGTGATGAAAAGGGAGTCTTTCACAATTTTTCTGCAGCAAAAATCCCTCAACAAAATGGTGTTGTTGAAAACAAAAATCACACATTGCAAGAAATGGCTAGATCAATGCTTTGTGAAAATGCCCTTCCAAAATATTTTTGGGCAGAAGCTGTTAATACAACTTGCTATATAATAAACTGAGTAATGCTAAGACCGTTTTTTAGAAAAACTCCTTTCGAACTTATGTTTGACAAAACTCCATCTATCTCTTATTTTAAGATGGTTAGATGTAAATATTTTATCCTAAATACCCGAGATAATATTGGAAAATTTGACAACAAGTCCGATGCGGCAATATTTCTTGGTTACTCTTCCAACAAAAAGGCATATGGAGTGTACAACAAAAGAACTCTTTGTGTGGAAGAATCTGTGCATGTTATGTTTGATAAATCTAACATTTATACTTAAAAAAGAGATGATGATGATGATGATGTAGGAAGTTCAAAGGAAGTCAAGTTAGATCAACTAAAAGCTCCACCACTAGATACTCATGCAAAAGAAGAAGAAATTGAAGAGATGCAAATTGAACAAGGAAAAGAACAAACTGAAGATTCTACAAATCAACAATTGCTAAAAGACTAGAAATACAAAACAGGGCATCCCAAAGAACAAATCATTACGGATCCAAACTATGGAGTTAAAACTAGATGGTATTTCATTGACAATTTTGCTATTCTTTCAAATATTGAACCTAGCAATATTAATATCACATTGCATGATGAATTTTGGACTATTGCTATGCAAGAAGAATTAAATCAATTCGAAAGAAATCAAATTTGGAAACTTATCCCTAGACCTCTTGATCGTCCTGTTATTGCAACAAAATTGGTATGTAGAAATAAACTTGATGAAAACAGGGTTGTGATTAGAAATAAAACTAGATTAGCTGCCCAAGGATTTAATCAAGAAGAATGTATGGATTATGATGAGACATTCGCTTCTATTGCTAGACTAGAATCCATACAAATGCTTATTGCCTTTGCATTCTTGAAAAATTTCATGCTCTGCCAAATGGATGTCAAGAGTACATTCCTAAATAGTTTTATTGAGAAGGAAGTATACGTTGAACAACCTCCTGGTCTTATTCATGAGTACTTTCCAAATCACATTTTCAAACTTTCTAAAGCTCTTTATGCATTAAAGCAAGCTCCAAGAGCTTGGTATGAAAGGCTTAGTAGCTTCTTAATTTCAAAAGGTTTTTCTAGAGGCTTGATTGATACCACCTTGTTCATCAAATCTGATAATTCTAGTGATTTACTAATTGTTCAAATCTATGTGGATGATATCATTTTTGGTACTACTAACAACTCTTTGTGCAAGATGTTTGCTAAGACTTTGCAGTAAGAATTCAAAATGAGTATGATGGGAGAACTAATCTTCTTCCTCGGATTGCAAATTAAGCAAACTAAGGATGGGATCTTCATAAATCAAGCTATGCCGAGGAGTTGCTCAAAAGGTTTGGAATAAATGAAGCAAAAGAAATCTGCACACCTATGAGCACTTCTATAAAACATGATTAAGATGAAAAGGTTAAGAAAGTAGATGAACATAAATATAGAGGGATGATTGGATGTCTACTCTATCTTTCTACTAGCCGACCAGATATTATGTTTTCAATATGTCTTTGTGCTCGCTTTCAATCTTGTCCAAATGAATCACATCTGTATGTAGTAAAATGCATACTCCAATATCTAATTGGCACATATGATTATAGCTTATGGTATCCTTACACTAACACATTTGATCTTATAGGATACACTAATGCAGATTATACTAGCTGTAAAGTTGAAAGAAAACGTACTAGTGGCTATTGTCAATATCTTTGACACTCTCTTATGTCATGGCATAGTAAAAAGTAGGTGTGTGTATCCTTATCCACCACTGAGGCTGAATACATTGCAGCCGGTAGTTGTTGTGCTCAAATTTTCTAGATGAAGAATACATTGCTAGATTTCAATCTTAACTTTAATTGCGTACCTATATTATGTGATAATACATGTGCTATCAATCTGACAAAAAATCCTATTCAACATTTAAGAACAAAGTATATGGAAGTTAAACATCTTTTCATCCGAGATCTTGTACTCAAAAGTGATGTGTATGTTGAATATATTTCAACGGATGAACAACTAGTAGATATAGTCACTAAACCTCTAGCTGAGGAAAGATTCAACAATCTGAGAAAAGGTTTTAGGAATTACAAAATTTTGATAACTAACCATTTGGCTTAAGTCTTCTTTATGAAGGATCTATGAAGAAAAAGGTTTTGGTAACAGTGTTTGTATCCAAAACGCACCAACTGTTTGGACGTAGTATTTAAATCCAAATCCCACATCTAAAATGCATATTAGGAAAACATTCTTTTGGATGATAATTTCAGATTGGGTCAAGTTCCAAAACTTTCCTTAATATTTTCCCTTATTCTGATTTTTTAATTTCAAAAAAATTGGTTTGTGCGTTTTCTAAACTTCTGTGAAAAACTTATCTTTTCATGCACTTTATGTAACACCTCACCTTTTTACTTTCGGTTGGTTACTACCTGTAATAGGATGAGAATTTATATCAATGGCCAGAACAAAATTTGATCGGTGTATTGAGACGAACACTCTGGAGAAATAAAATTTTGTCGGGACCTAGATGTAATTATTCGATTTGTTTTGCCCGAACCTAAATTTTTGGAAGGCTATTAAGATTAACAGAATAAGAATTTTAGGGTACTCTAGAAAGAGAAATTGATCAGTGCAATGAGGCGCACGTTTTGGTGCGAATTATGCTACCCGGGGTATCGAGGGCATTTTCGTCATTTTGATCGCGCTCGCGACTTTGACCGCAAATTTGACCAAGTAGAGAGGGAATTGAAGAATTTAAGTGTTACCAATGGATTCAGTGGAATTTTTGGAGTTGGGTAGTGAAATAAAATATTTTTCATTACGGACCCGATTTTGGTCATTTCCGAAGAAAATGAAAAATTACGGTTGGAAATAGGACGTGTGGCTTCTTATAATTGGTGGATGAAAATAAGTGTCGCTTAGTGATTGGTTAATGAGGCCAAGTGTTTCTATTTGATTGGTTGTGATAAAAATTAAAAAAAGAAGAAGAAATAAAGAAGAATGGCCCACAAGAAATAAATAAGAATGGTTCACAAGAAATACATAAGGATGGCCTACAAGCATGAAAATTTTGACCAAGTTGGACCACCTTTTGACTTCATTTGACCAATCATAATTAAGCTAATCTTGATTTGAGTAAGTGAATCAAGGTTGATTATGCATGGCCATGCAAGATTAGAAAATATCTATAATGTTCTAAGAGTTTCTACCTTTTTCTATAAATTTCTTTATAGTTCTAGAGCACTCTAAAGTTTTCCATAAGTTTCTACAAGTGATGAGTCATCACCTAAAGCTTTCTAGAAATTGTGGTTAATCATTCCATGTGTACCAATTACATTTCAAAGCTTCCTACTCAAGAGTCCTACATAAGCCATGACAAAAGCATGTGATGTAAGGTATTACATAAGCAAAGCTTCCTATACAAGCCTTCTAACATCTATAAATAGGCCATGAAGGCCAACTAAAATGGCTTTAGATAGCCAGAATTTCGGAGCAAACAAGAGAGAAAAGGGAGAAGAGAAAAGAAAAGGAAATAGAGAAGAAAGAGAGGGAGAAACCGGAAATAGAGAGGAGAGAAAGAGAGAGAGAAAAGCAAGAAGATGCTTGGACTGTCCAGCCTCCAAACGCAGCAAAGAAAAGGTAAAGATCTACCTTACTTGAAGTAAAGTTATTATATAAAGCATGGAGATCATTTTGGTATATATATTGTGAGAAGTTTATGTGTGATAGTTAGGTGAAGTTGTATGAAAGCTGTCCTTGTGTGCAGAAAATTCTGGGAGGTTTTATGTTCAGTAAATATGTAATGTTTCTGGATTTGAACGAAGCAGGCATATATCTTTGTAGCTAAGGATCATAGAGACATTTTAGAACAAGTTTGACGTTAATCGGATTTACGGATCAAAAGTTATGGTGAAAATAGTAAAAGGTGCCAAATCAGTGACGGGATTTTTACTACTAGAACTTTGTGTGCAAAACTGAACAGAATGGACAATAGAATTGGTACTCCATGAATTGGAACTAGTAAAGGAATGTCTTAAGGATATTTTACAATTGGTTTGACATCATTTGGATTTGTGGATTAAAAGTTATGGGCAAAACAAGTTAGGGTGTCAAACTGGAAAATTGCAGAATGTTAAGGAAAGAATGAATAGTGAAACTAAGTCAAAACTACTGAGGCTGTTTTTGCCCAGTACCGTGATGCTGGAACCAGAAACCTAAAAACAGCCTATACTGAATTAAATTTAAGAGTCTCACGGTCATTTTGGTATATCATGGAGCCAAATCGGAGCTGTAAATTAAAAGTTATGTGCAAAACAAAATGGTGTGTCAAACCAGTGAAATTCCAGAAAAGTAGTCCGAAAATGAATGGACTTAAGAGTGATTAATTATGTGATTTTGGACAAAACAATTAGGGAAACATGAAGTGAATCCCTTGTTTATGAAGTGAGGAAGGATGTGGAAAAAGGAAAATGAAAGAATTGATCAAACGATGGAAAAACGATGCGAACGAAAGTTGAACGTTTTTCTTAAGCATCGGCTAACCGTCGGCCCCAACGGCTAAACGACGGTTGAACGTCGGCTAACCGTCGGGCACGTCGGCTACCCGACGGCTATTTTTTGGCCAAACACCAATTGACCCGAAAACAATGTTTGGTGTAGGTTTAGCGACAAACAGCTAACAAAATGTCAAAAACGGTAGGAACGGAGGTTAGACGGTCGTGAACGGAATGAGAGGCTTAGGACACGAGGTGAGTCCCATTGATTTCTAAACCTTTTTAAAGGCTAGTGTGCTTTGATTTTCTATGAAATGCTATGTTTTATGCCATTTTGGAAATCCTCGAATATGTTTAATGTTTACATGAGCAACATTTGCTTTTTTGCTATTTCGGACTCGAATAAATTTCATATTCAGCTTGGAAACCTTCCTGGATGTTTAAAATAGGAATTTGTGAATTTAGTCCTTTTCGGATTAAATATTTGGGATTTCTGAAAAATGGTAAATTTTGGAATCGGGTATTTGGAGAATAATCCAAGTATCCTTATTGGAATATTTTATGAAAACTCTTGAAACTCGGGTATTCGGTAAATGACCGAAATATCCTTATTGGAGCTTTTGTGAATATTTTTTCAAATCGGGTAAGGGTAAAATGACCCGGATACCCTCAAAAAGTCTTTTGGAATCTGGCATGGGTGAAATGATCCTAATACCCTTGGAAAAATGACTTTTGTGATCAAGTACGGCCGTAGAAAATAAAAAATGTTTTGATTTGGAAATCCTGCGGGATCAGATGGCCCTCTGGCCTGATCAGTCAGATGGGATTGGTATTGTTGCGTTGAGTACTCAACAGGGACTTTGATATTTGTACTAGCCCATGTTAGAGATAGACGACCCTAAGTAACTTGATCAGTTCTTGGGATTGTCTTACTCCAAACAGGGCGACAGGACATTGTGACAAGTCATCTCTGGCTAGCCGTTGTGAGCCCGGCAATTTCCTATTGATTATGATTGGTGGGTTGTTCACATGAGACCGAGCGGGGACACTTGGTGTGTTCAACCCCTTGCCACCTCCATGGTGATTGACGTCAGGATTGGGACCCCTGGCTTATGGTGGCAAGTAAAAGATCCCTAAGTGTACGGTGAGGTACATTGGTACACTGCTCACCCTTCCAGCATGACACGAGTGACGTGCTGTAAGGCGCAGTCCCTGGCACAAGAGACTGTATAGCCGAAGGCGAAGTTCTTTAAACTTTGCATGCGGGTTGCACTTCTAGATGGGGAAGAACCCCGCATTTATTGAATTGGGGGCCGTGTGTTTGAAAATTACTGTTTTTCGAACGTATATGATAAAATGACCTAGATTTATCAATTATTGCTATTTTCCCTGTTATATAATTTACTTTAGCAAAGATTTTGAAAATCGACTCTCTTTTAATGGAAACACTGGCACACACACGAGACTCACTGGGTGATTTTTCACTCACACGTGTCTTTTATCTTACTTTTTTTTTGTAGGATCCAGAATTAGAAGAACCTACGGATAGAGGATGATACCACAGTGATAATAGAATAGGTCCGGATGTCTCCTCTTTGGACTTTATATACTCTATTGATTATTCGTTATAAAGACCCCTTGTCTGGGTATCTGGACGGGACAACACCCAATATTGGTATACTTCCGTTGTTACCTTCAGTAGGGGTGTTACACTTTATATCACATTACTCAAGACATTCAAAGCATTCTGATTTTTCTCTTAAAACCCTTGTAATCAATTCTTCCAAAAAATATCTGTGTTCTTCTTCAAAAAAAAATTGACAGTCCAAAAAGAAGAAATCCCTAATCTTACTGATGGCAAATATGAAATCATCCGCTCCAAAACTAAAGAAGGGGCACAAAGCATCTCCAAAGATGGAGAAAAAGAGTTTGGCTTCAAGCAAGGCAAAAAGGAAAGAAGTTTCTCCTCAACCAGACTTCTTGGCATCTCACTACGATTCATCAGAGTCTTCTCCGAAACAAATGAGTTCTGAAAATCAGGTACTTTACTTCATAAACTCTAAATGCAAAATTGATTATAATGACTAGGTGCCAAGGAACAGAACGGTTATCTCTGGTTACCGTGCTAATCCTTTGGCTTTTCTAAATCTTTCAAATGTTCTGGATATGTTTGAATACATTGGATGAGGCAGTTTACTTTTGGTCGAAGAGAAATTATTCACTCCTCTTATTTGGGAATTTTATGCTAATTTAAGAAAAGGTTGTCATAAAGAAACTGAGAGTGATTTCATAATTCATTGGTATGTGTCAAGGGTAAAGGGAAAAGATATTGAGTTTGATCATTGTCTGTTAAATATGATATGTGATGTGAGGGATGCTAGAATTTAGTACTTTGAGTTGAATAAATTTCCTGAGGGAAATGATATTTTTGTTTTGAAAACTTTTGAGGAAACCTTCACTGGAAGGAAGAATTTTGGAAACTCTAGTAACAGAAGTATGGAGTGGCTTAATGGGGTTGGAAGAATTTTGTACCATATGGTGTCTCCAATGGTGGTTCCAAGTTATAGATATAAGACCTCCATCAACATTCTGCAAATGGTAATGATGTTGGCCCTAGCAGAGGGTAGGCAGATAAACTTTGGGTTTTTAGCTACAAAATTGATGTTGCAATCAAGGAATACGTCAAGCAAAGCTCTGCTTTACAGAAATTTATTTTCTAGAGTGTTTAGTTATTTTTAGGTTGATTTAAATTTAGTTCCTAGTGATCCATTAGAGATGAATGTTTATAGTTTTGATTCCTTTGAGAGAATGGGTTATGTGAGAGTAAACAATGAATGGAAACTGCTAAGAGACACTGTGGGAAAAGAAAAAGAAAAATTGATGAAAATTAAAGAAGAAGGAAATTCTGTTCCTAGTGTGGGAACAAAAAGAAAATTTGGTGATGATCCTCAGGAAGAATCCTTTGCTAAGGGGAAAGAAAAGGATGAAGGATTATCCATGAGTATACTGGAAGCCATCAATTCTCTAGCTGTGAAATTGGATAATCTCAGCTCTGAACATTATAGTCTTGGAAACAGAATATTCGCAGTTGAAATGACTGCAAAAACTACTGTACCAGTATCTACCCCAACATTATCTGCTCAAGAAAAGGAAAAACCTATCTTGGAGAAAGAATCTGATCTGCCTGTTGCAAAGGAAGAACAAGCTCCTGAGGAAGCTCAGAAAACATCTCCGATTAAGGAAACTATAGCAACTTCTGCTTCCCCTAAACCACAATCATCTGGAAAGCGACAGAAGCACGCTATGATAAAGAGAAAATCCAACAGGATTGCTGGTCAACACTCTAAGAAGGGTGCCGGTTCGAAAACTGAAACCATTAACATCTCCTAAGCAGATCTGTTGGGCAGAATGATATTCAAATGGCATCTCTCAAACAATTTACGTTCTAAAAATTGAACAACTTACCTTTCTATT
The DNA here is from genome assembly GCA_026120185.1 of Voacanga thouarsii. Lineage (NCBI taxonomy): Eukaryota > Viridiplantae > Streptophyta > Magnoliopsida > Gentianales > Apocynaceae > Voacanga > Voacanga thouarsii. Next base: position 94,736 of record JANUWF010001863.1, on the reverse strand, counting down.
TTTTAGATTATGCTTTGGGATAATTGTTTCTTTTTTGAATATTGCTTAAATTATATTTCCTATATATCTATGTTCTGTTTTTGCTCTCCTTCTGATATTCCTTCTTTTGAGTGATGACAAAAGGGGAGAAAAGATTAGACTATAGGCTGTATGAATGACTGGGGTATGAGGATGTGACTGGTATGAATTGATCTGAACTGCATGAATAACTTGTGATATTGGTTATAATAGATATGAACTGATATTAGAATGATATAATCTGATATGATACTATTCTTGATTTACTACACATAATTATTAACAAATGATTAAAAGTTTTTACTTCGAATGTTGGGATAATTTCTGACTAAACCTCTATTTATAAAACCTCAAGGTTGATTTGATAAACTGTTTGATATTCAGCTTATGGTCACTCAAAAATCCGAAGGTATCTTTGAGACTAATCTAACAAAATGTGGTTATGATTTCTGTAACGATTCAGTCAAATGGATTGTTTAAACATTCTTTGAAAGATTGGAAAATCCACTATTTAGCGCATTGTGTCAGGGGGAGTTTAAGACTCATGTTTTCTTGATCCAAACAAAACTTCTTCTAAGAGTCATACTGAATTGAGAATATACTTTTTGGACATCCAAAACCCGAATCCAAAATGTATTTCTGAAAAAGACTCGTTTTATACATACTTGCAAAAATGTTTTGGATATACGTTTTGGACGTACAAAATTTAATTTCTACTTTTCCCTCTTATTTTGAAAAGTTCATATAAGCAAATATTAAGATGGAGCATCTTATCAAATGACTTGCCTACTATCTCTCATTTATTAAATAATTTATTCATAAAGATATGGAGATAGGATAGGCCTTAGGCTCATTGAGACTTTAAAAATTATCCATCTTAAACTCATAAGCTGTCTTTAAGACCTATAATTAAGAAATTGCATTTCAATAAAAATTTAGTCATATCTTTCTCGATCAACGTGTTCACTCTATACATATTATTGTTCTTTATATCGCAATTTTTTTTATCATGTTTGTCATTACTCAAAAAGGGGGAGATTGTTAGCCCTAAGGGCTTTCACCAATGTTTTGACTTATAACAAACGTTGATATGAACTAACATGTGTAATCTATTATGATAGGACATGTTTGACCTCTGTTCTTCTAAGGCATTTAGATATGATTGTTTGACAACTCTTCAGTAATTGAATTCAAATATCAAAGATAAAAAAAGAAGATCAAAGTATATAGAGTTGTACACCAAGAAGTCCTTATAAGAAGAATTTTAGACTAGGAAGTGTTATTAAGGTATTTCTATTAATTTCTATGTCTCTTTACCTTTTGATTCAATTGATTTTACCTTGAAGCACACAAAGAAGAAGATTTCAACGTTTTATAAATCTCAGAATTTTGGATTGAGTAGTTTGGATGTTTTTGCATCCAAAAGATTCATCCAAAATCCCGTAAATAGTGTTGAAATGTTTTTGCCAAAAAAAATGCCATTTTGGACTTATCTTTTGGATGCATCATCATCCGAAACCTGAGTCTAAAATACAGATAATTTTAATAGAAAAATTATAGTCGTTTTATAGTCGTTGACACTTCAATTTTTGGTTCTATAAATAGCCTCTAAGCAAGATTAGACATAAGATTTTTGAAACATTCTTCTAAGAAACACTATTACTCAACATTTTCAAAAATCTCCTTTTATCAAAAAGCTTCAAAGTGAATTCATATTGTGTCAAAGGTAAAAGTATTTGTGCTTTGTATCTTAGTGAACATCTGCTCAATTAAGTGAGCTCTTTACTGTTTTATTGATATTCAATCTCTGTAGTACAAGGTTGTGGTGTAAAACCCAGTTGGGGTGAACCTTGTTGTGATTGTTTGTTCGAGAGGTTTTGGAAAACCTAGTGTGGTGATCCTCTCTTATATGTGGTATTGTTTGATTTCATTAAGTGAAGTAAATGAAATTTGGTTGAAAATCCTTAAGTGTGAGCACGTAAATCTTGGAAGATCGAACCACTATACATACCGTGTCTTATTTCTTTTCTTACTGAATTACATTTCTATCTGTAGTCTAATTCTAGATATATATATATATATATATATATATTGAATAATTTTTGGATTACTTTCTTTGTTTCCATAAAGTTGGTTTAAGAATCTTGATGATCATTGTTATTCTACATATCAGAGGACTCAAAAAATTTTAGTTTGCCAAAAACCTTATTCACCTCCCCTTGCCCCCTCTCTAAGGTTTTTCAACCCTACCCTAGTCACACCTGGTTTATGGGTAAATAACACACATTGTGTATGAGTGTTTGCATTGCAACATATAATATGATTGTCTCATAAAGTTGTGAACTTGTATTTTGGTGATATATGCATATCATAAAATTTCTTGATTGAGAAATGGGTGTAAATTTTATGGCATGATTTGTACGGTTGTATAATGTATTGTAAATATTTTGCATGGGAGAGATAAGGGTAATTTAGAGGTTGGATTTCTGTTTTTTTTTTAAAAAAATTAGTTAGGTTTTGAACCTAAGACTTGTCAAATTTTCCCTTAATTATTTATCCACCTTGACTTTTCCAAAGTGTATGAACTCCTACAAATCCTGGTTGGTGAATCTCAAGAAAAGTATTGGCAAAATCTTTTCTAAATTTCATTCTCTTTGGTGGCCACCCTATCATGTTTAGAACTCTTAAATTTACTTCAAGATAGTCAAGATAGGCTAAGGATAAATTTTCTCCGTATTTTTCTTTTTTCGCCATCTCAATTGAATTACCTAGTTCTTGTAATTTTTGCTTTTTAATATTCAAATAATTTCATATGACACCTCTTTTTCTCCTATTATTATTATTATTATTATTATTATTATTATTATTATTATTATTATTATTATTATTATTATTATTATTATTATTATTATTATTATGATTATTATTATTATTATTATTATTTCATAGAGTATCAATTTTAATTCAAATGACCAACAAATTAACTCATTAGAGGTCTTATATATATATATATATATATATATATATATATATATATACACACACACACACACACACACACACACACACATATGTACGTACGTATGTACGTACGTATGTATCGTATGTATGTATGTATGTATGTATGTATGTATGTATGTGTGTGTGTGTGTATGTATGTATGTATGTATGTATGTATGTATGTATGTATGTATGTATGTATGTATGTATGTATGTATGTATGTATAACAATCATTTATATAAAATATTATTTTATTTAATTTTGTTATTATTATGTTTTATCCTCTGTCGATTTTAGTCTTATGTAAAAAAAATTAGTTATTGTTCATAATTTGAAAACTTCTATACATGTATGTATATGTTTTAGATGGTTAACTTCGTATGAAATGATTAAGAAATGGTTCAACATTTTATTTTCGTCCATGACAAAAAAATTTCCAATCCTTAAAAAAAAAAAAAAAAAAAACTTAGCTCAATTCCTCCATAGTTCCTCACTTTTTAGTCGCATTTCTTGTTGACTATTAAGAAAACTACTTCTTTACTTTTCTGGGATAAAATTGTAGCCAGCCTTTCTAGCCATTGTTTTTTACTTTCAAAATAACTTTAGAATTTATTAAATTATGGAGCATAGTTTTAGAAGCTTATCAAGCTACCATTTATCAAAGGATGAATATAACCACATAATCTAGTTATACTTGCTGATTTTAATTTTCGAAAATTTTATCCTCCTTGCCATCAATCCTGCTCGATTTTCCTTACATCAGCCATCTCATTTTGACTTTGAAGACTCCTATATTTTACTGCATATCTTCATGATCGACATCCACCACTTATTTATCATGGATTTTATTATCTTTGGAAAATTACATATGCAACATTTTCACATGATTATGTAGACCTTATTTTCCTCTTGAAAGCTCTAGCTACCTGCCATTTTTAATTTTCAAATATTATACCTAACAAGTTGAGTTTAGCAATTTTGATAATGAGTCTTCTTAGTTGGCCGATGGCTTTGCACGAGTGTATGTGTTGAGATTTCTGATTTTTTCCTTTTCTTTTGTGTATACAAATTTTTGGGTAGAGTTTGTAAGGCATGTTAAATTACTATACCCTTTTTCCTGTGTACATGTATAACAAAATGGGTTTTTGAAAAGAAAGAAATCATCATTTTCAATAAATAGACTGATCATAGGGGTTCTTAGATATTTCGCATCATGTGGGAAGTGTCTTACAAATTTCCTTGAATGAAATATGGTTAAGGTTTGGGAGAGCTAGTTTTGATTAGCTCTTATGTTTGGTAGGGGTTGTTTTCTTGAAAGGTAATTAGTAAAGAGAACCGTATATGGATATTTATAGCTTCATAAGAATTGGTTTTATAAACTAGAATTTTGCTGGTAAATAATGCAAAAACTTGAATGCGAAACCTTGGATAGTTCTTGAATGCGAAATAACAGAACATGAGTGCCCATGTTTCGCCTCTTTCCTATGCATGATTGAGTTCTAATCCATTATTCAATTGAATTTAATAAACCTTTCTTTTGATGCGAACATAGTTGTGTTCAAGGGTAGAATATCCTACTACTATATGTGAAAGTTGTTATTAGATCTTAAGAAATTTTGGAATCGAGTTGATTTGTAAAAGAATTGTTTGAAACTTATTTTTATATATGAATAAAATATTTTTGTTTTTCATTTGAGGAATTATTTTAGAAACTACTGATTTTGATTAGGGAAATTTTATCAAAAGGGGAAATCAAGAAGGCTGAGATTTCGGTGTTCACTATGCACTAATTTGGAGTTTGTTTTGTCACCTGCTTTAAGCACGAATTTTAAGGGGAAAGGTAAAAAATCTAGGATCTTGTGTGCTCTTATAATCCGTAAAATTTGTGCCTTAATTGAGGTTAAGGTTGAAAGTTTTTAATTTTCGTTTCTACATGGCCAAATTGAGTTAGATTTGGGCAGTTTGGGTACAGAATTTTCTGCAATTTGTATAAGCCTAATATTCTAAATGTGCTAAGTGTATTTCATTCATAATATGTTAAGCTATGTGCCTACAAAATCTGAGGCCAATTGGAGGAGTTTATATAGGTTTTTTACCTTTAGGAGCGTAGACTATGTTTGCTGGAAATTGAAGGCCAATCGGAGGGTTTTGTGCTAAATTACTAAGTTTAGTTTCTTTTCTTGAGAAATGATTAAGGGTGGATATTTTGCTTGCTAAGGGTTGATGGAAGGTCTTAGGTGCTGAGTATTTGTAAAATTCATGCTTACTGCTCGTTGACATTATTTGGCGAACAATGAATAATATAAGCATGATGTGCACTTGGTGTATATTTGTGGACTTGAATTTTTTTGAGATGATCTACGAAGTGTTGTGATTGATTTATATGAAAGCTTTGCTAGATTTGGAGGATTATCAACGGTAAGGACCAACTTACTAGAGTTCATACCCTAAGATCAAGGATAAGGTAAATTCCCTTGCATTCATCAAATCGATTTTATTTTATTATGTTGGTTTGAAAGAAAGCATGGTGAGTATCTCTTGCAAACATGAAATAATTGCACATGAGCTAATTTTTGAAAACTCCTATGTTTGGAAACTTCTTATTTTGAAAACTTTCTATATTCGAAAACCTTCTAGTTTTGGAAACTTATAAATTTAAAAACTTTTAAAATGTGTCAAGCATGACCTCGAAGCCAAGCAACAAACTTTATGATTTATTTTGAATGTGCAAGAAATGAATTCGTGATCATGCATATAATTTTCGATAAATCATAGCATGACTTATTTGAACATATGTCTTCTTCAATTATGTACACTTATATTAAATTGTTGACTTTGAAATCATGCCATCTAAAATCTTTGTAAAAACATTATTTGGAATTGTATTGAGCTAACTTTGTAGGGTCTACTGTGGGTGCCATGTGAAATGTGAGAAATGGATAACATTGAGTACTTAATAGGGGCAAGACCTGTATACTAGCCTTTGGTTAGTCTGAAGATATCTCTCGGTAGGTGGTCAGCCTCGAGAGGTTGATACTTTTCGATCAGGGCATCAATATAGAAGGTTGAGCCGTCCTCTGCTAGCGACGGGGTTCTAGTAGAACCGACGATCGGAAGTAGGACAGTTAGGTTGAGTTAGAGAGGGAGGAGAAACTCACTCGATAGGATGTACACCTCCCAAGTGATGAGGGTCAAGAGCTTCATAGAAGTGAGAACTACCTTAGTGCCCTTTCACCATCTGACGGGGTTCATGTGCTTCACATAGTTTAAGTGCCACTTCTGTGCCCTGCCACACTAATTTGGTTACTTTTAACTGTGGAACTTTTTCCATGGAACTGTTTCAAAGGGACCTTGGAATTTTATTCGAAGCCTAATACTCTTTTAATTATTGATATCTTTCCAAAAAAAATATTCTAAGAGCATTTTACTTCGTGATTTCTCACTACTCTTTCAAGAAGTGAGAATTAAATTTGTAAAAAAGGCATGATAATCTTTTGATATATCGTTAGTGCATGCATTATGAAACTTAGTTTATTTTCTTAGCCTAACTCACACACATGGCTTACTGAGATAACCAATCTCACACTATTTTGAACTAATGTTTTCAGAGAGCCTCAAGTCTTGATCAGGTTGGAAGATCAATTGCTTGACGTTTTGGTTATGGAATTTCCATGTCCATTTGTTAGATATTTGTTTTATATATTATTTTATTTGGGACATTTTGTATAAGTATTGAAGCTTTATTATTATTGTTGTTGTTGTTGTTATTCTTCTTATTATTATTAATATTATTCTTATTCTTCTTATTATTTTGGTTAGACTTTCTTCAAAATTTGAATCTCTTTTACTCATTCGTTATAAAGACCCTTGGTCTGAAGGATGGGGTGATATCCTCGACCTATTTTGGGTTACATAAGTAGGTAGGGTGTTATAAATGATATCAGAGACTAGGTTTAGGCAATTTCTTTTTATGACACAGAAATGATACTACAAGTATTTCAATTTGTTATTAACTCAGGTGTGTTTTGTGTGTCTAGGATGGTTAGAACACTTGTCTCTATTCATAAGCCTACAACACCTCTAATTAGGAGGCCACATGTACCAAACCTATCTTTTAATAAAGATTTCTCCTCTAAGCCATTGGAAGAGGATCTACATACTCAGGACTGTAGTATTGAAGATGTTAAGTCAATTGACATCCATGACCCAGGTAGGGTAGACTTTGATGCCCTTAGCTTAAGAGTGAAATTGAAAATTATATGGAAAGACTACGAAAGAAAGCTAAGACATTAGGATCCAAAGGAAGGAGAAAATTAAGGGAAAAACTTAGGGACCTGATAAGGGGGTAGAAACTTAACCTTTATTTCTATAGGTGAGGTAGATAAAGATGACTCCTTAAGCATGTGTACTTGACTGGGAATGCTGGGTAATGGTTGGAATATTCCAATTCAAACAACTGTGCTACTACTGAAAATGTAAAGAAATTTCTTAGGGTTATGACCCAACTAGAAGGGAAAAAAATTGCAAATTGGCCATTGTCATCCAACTCTGATGATTCTAGTAATGAGTAGTTGTGTTTAGTAGAGAGTTAGGATAGTGGTAATAACATTATTTTGAGTATTGTAATGATTGAGTACTTCTATTGGTTTATTTTGAAACTTCAGATTTCTTTGCAAACTACGCTTTATGAATAATGATATATGATGTGAAACCTATTTCTTTGAAGAACTATATGTTAAAATATGCAGTAGATGTTATTCCATGGGAAGATTACTTTTGGAAACTTTTTTATTGAATACTTTATGCTCATGTGCAAACACTCTACGTGACAAATATTCACTCTTTCTATGTTCTATTACTCAGTTTGCATGTAGCATTATGTACATGAGCATTTCTTGCATACAATCATAATAAGAGTGTGGCCTTTATGATAAGAAGATGCCACTGTGATGCTAAACAACTACCTGTAGTAGTAGGAATCCCAGAGTGGAACCAGTAACCCCAGAGTATAAGCATATGCTGAACCCTTCATAGAATGATGAAGTAGTAGGTGAAGAGGGGCAAGAAATGGAGTCGGAAGGGCTTACTGATATCTTAATAGGACAAGCTTTCAATAAGATGGCCGAAATCCTCCAAGCGATAACAGAGAAGAGAGCACCCCACGATGAGGATGAAGCCTTGGAGCGATTTTTGAAGTTCCAACCACCCACATACTTTGGTGAGGCAGAATAGGAACAAAAAGAAGAATTGCAGACATGACATATAGAGGACATATTTTGCACCTTGCAATACTCAGAGGAGCTGATGGTGAAATTTGCTACTTTCAGACTAAGAGAACCAGCAAGAGATTGGTGGTAGCGGATACAGGAAAAGTGGGAAAGGACAGGACATGCATGGAACTAGAATAGTTTTGTAGAAGCACTCAAAGTAGAACACATCCCTCATTTGATAGTCAAGAAGTGAGAAGACGAGTTCTAGAATTTAAAATAGGAGAATATTACAGTAGCTCAATACGCTACTCAATTCAATCGCCTATCTAAGTACATTTGACGGCTGATAGATATAGAGCAAAATTGTACCCGACAGTTCATGAAGGGATTGAGATAGGAATATAGGAGGGCATTGGCACCCTTCCCTCAATTGACTTACGCTGTAGCGGTGGAGGCCGCAACCCGTACTGAGAATAAAGATAAAAATAGATCTGATAGTAAAGCCTTGAACTCATTTGAACATTTTAGTCATAAGAGGCCTATAGGACAACCACAGGGAAATAAGGGAAAGCAGGCACGTACTAGACCAACAGGGACTACTATGAATATGGTGACTTACTTTCACTGTGGCAAGAGAGGACAAGTAGAGAAAGACTGTTGGTCTAAGAGAGAAAATAAGAGGTGCTTTAGCTGTGGGGACCCTTCACATATAAGGAATAACTGCCCAAAAACCCTAAGGGCCAATCAAGGCAATCTCATATTGCCTTCTCTCTTAGCTAACCAAACTAATACTACTAGAGCCTCGAGAAGTGGAGGACCAAAACCTTCAGTGAATGCTAGAGACTTCGCAATGAATGGAAAGGAGCTAGAAGCCAGCACAACGGTGGGAAAAGGTAAGCTTACTATTCAAGGTTATTATATAGATATTTTGATTAACTTTAATCCTATGTAACACTAGGTCAAAGAGGATTATGCATATCAATTGGGATGGGATTGGTCAAAATTACTCATACCATGTTGGAGAGTTCACTCTTGGAGAAAATAATGAAGCTCAATAGGAAAGTATTTGGATGTGAAATTGATTAGAAAAAAAAAAAAGAAGGGTAGTTTGAAAAAGCAAAGTAGTGCGACTAATTCATCTCGATCAGAGATATATTGGATTTTGGTGCTAAAAATTTAGACATCATTGCATGTGCTGTGTTGGTGTAGAAAACTAGCAGGTGGGTATTCTTTAATATGGCATATAAGATGCTATTGAGTGAATAACGATTGGCTAAGGAAAAAGCATTTGAAGTTATTATGGAGATGAGGTTGTTTGAATTTCAGGGGCGAAATTCTCTTAAGAAAGCAAGGATGTAATACCATAGCCTAGTCACACTTGGTTTAGGGGTAAATAACACACATTGTTTATGAATATGTGCAGTGCAACATGTTATATGATTGTCTCTATGTGTGTGGATTTGGATATAAAAATCACCTTAAAAATAAGCACAATCCCAATCAAACTTAAATTAAAACGTTAACCCCAAATTACACATATAAGCAAGCGTACTCATCATTAACATAGCATAGGGCTCAAACAAGTATCCATCCTCCAGGAACAAGTATGCATTAATCACTTTTCTTTCATTGTTTAAACGACTCAATAAAGTGAAAAAGAAATCAAAAGGAAAATAAAATAAAATAAAAGAATATATACATGTCAAGGATGGAGAACTATGTAACTTAAACCGTTATTCTGACAAACATGATCTTAAAGTACCTAATCATTATCATAACTAATCATTCTCTTGGCATCGTGAATGATTAAGATAGAATCACTTCTTTGGTCAATCCATGAAATTACTATCTTCTAGATAAATTAGCATTACTAGGTCTTATCTCAACTAATTCACCAAAAAGATGCGTTGAACACAATCCTTGATTAAATTTCCTTGGTCTCGGCAAACTTAAAATATAAAATTAATCAATGAATCCTTGGTCTCGACAGACATCAATTAACCTTTAATTACCAGTTCTTATCAATTAATCCCCTTGGTCCAATAAGTTAATCGACAACGAATATGAAATTAATGAATTCAAACCAGCATCAACCCCGTTAGTCTAGTAAGTTAATGGAAAGAAATAACCAATTAATCCCGTAATATGCGAAAGTAATTAAATACCAAGAATAACAATCAATTAATCAAAAGATCAAAGTAATCCTAAAAATCATGAATACCTAAAATAATGTCAAATTACAATAAAACAATTAAGGCATCTTAGTTCAAGAAAAAGAAAACAAAGTAAAAGAAAGCACTCATAGAAAAGCCTCATTCTTCATCCTTTGAAGACCTTTTTGTACAATGCTCCTTGAATTATGTATTTAGAGAAAATATTGGTGATGCACTCTAAAATATAACTAAGTCTCTACATTGTGCACCACCTTTTCCTAGGGTAAATTGGCCTTTATTTATAGGCTTACAAAGTTCCCAAAAGAATCCTAAATAAAGAAGAAGTAATTACCTAAAATTCAAAACCAACAAGGAGTAAAAAAATCTAAAATAAAAAATTCTAAATAAAACACTATGGAAAAATTAAGTAATTCCACTGTCCATCGCCTTTGACTTTTGTAGTTGAGAAATAATTGGACTTCAATTTGACTTTGTCGTTTTTTCTTGGAGAACTTCATTTAATGTTGAATTGTAATTGCCTAAGCCACTGAAATCCTTCAAGTGGTCTTGCATCGGCTCAATTGAGCTACCGAATTGTTGTTTTCTATTTCTATTATTTTCCTTTAATCAGCTCAATTGAAGCCGTAGACCACCTATGTAACACCCCACTACCTAGGCCCAACAAGGCCAGGGATGTCACCCCGTCCAAAGGACAAGGGGTCTTTATAATTAGGACACACAATAAAAATAAAACAATACGTTAAAAATTTAAAGCTTATTACAACCAAAAAATTCATGAATAAATCCAAAATAAAAATTGTTGACTCTCAACTCCCAAAGCATTACATAAAATAAATAAAAAAATATCTTCCAAGGCAGGTAACACTAGCTACTCATCCCCACAGTAGGATCGACCTGAAATCATCGTAAAATGGGTAATGAGATGAAAATGTCAGTAAGTCCATGTGTAATTTGAGTGTTCAGAGAAAATAGTCCATGAATGCAAGGTGTAAGAATTTCATAAGAAAAATACTGGCAAGCAATAAACAATAGTCAAAATCAAGAGTGGCGTTTTGGCTTTTCCAACCATACATGTACAAATAAATCAACCACTCAAAAAGGGTGGTCATGGGTTACCACACGTTGGGCCCCATAACCATACAACGGTCAGAATGGCATACTTTGTGCAGACTGACAAAAAGTAGGTGATCGGCCTACCGGGTGAGATACTCATCTATCTCTACACCCAAACAAAATCGGTTGTCCATTCCAGTAACACATAGTCCACTTGACTGAAAACTGCTAGCTCGGACCGGCACGACCCATTGAACTGACATCTTAACCGGGAAGGACTTACCCCACAAAGGTGGCCACCTACTAAGAGACTTACCCTAACCCCTCAAAGACTAGTCCTAGCAGTCCGCCTTTATTGAGTACTCAATGTAATTTATCTCACTTGGGGAAAAATGAATAAATCATAGCTCCACTTGAAAATGGTAATTAAGGATTTCCAGAGTTTGAGACAAAACTGGTTTTAGAAAGAGTTTAGAGTTTAAGTAAAACTGCTTATTGATTTTCAAATAATTTGTTTAACTGAAATGAGATAGGAGACAAGCATCAATTGCCTTTACAGAAGTGAGTGTCCACGCACTCCACATTTGGCTTGTCATAATAACCATTTTGCATCAAACAAGTTTTATGCAGGAGCTTACCTGCTCCTTGCTCAAAGTAAAGGTCTCCAACAGCTGACCTAACCTTGCCTGGGTTAAACATGAGCCATAATTAAACTCAAGCCAAAATTCACTTTTACAAATAATCCTAACTCAACTTATTACAACCATGACCCTAGTGTCCCAAGCTTTAGGCCAGATAATAAATAAAACGATTTATAAAATAAATCTAACTTGATATTAAAATAACTAGAGTTTGGGAAATAGGTACTAATAAGCTGAAGGTTTAAATCTTGTTATAAATAAATTAGGGTTTATTTGATGAAGGGTCCTAGGACCTAGATGGAATTATTTAAAATACTAATCCATTAATAATTAGTTGTTGGAAAATAATTGGTAACTAAAATTAGTTGTAAGTAAATTTTAATGGGTTTTGATTGAAAGATAATAAATAAATTTTAATGGTATTTATGAATATAAGACTTACAAAATTAATATTTTACTTATTATGAATATTTATATAAAAAAGCTTTATTCGATATTATTATTTTCTATATATTTTATTTTATATAAAATCTATATATTTTATTTCTTTAATAAAAGCCATTATTTATTTGACTAAAATATCATTATTTTATACAATAGTCCAAATCCGCATTTTCCTAGAGTTTTTGAAATCACTAGAAGAAATTATAGTTTTAATCATTTTATTAATGAAATAAAATTAGCTTAGGGACAACAAGTTCATGATCATATTTCCTATTGCTATCCATAATCATGAACATACACTCTACATCAATCAACAAAACATCCAAATCATGAATAAAACATAGATCCAAATCTACCAAGACATGATCCAAACTCTACTAACATAAACATATTCATGGCTTTAACAATCATACATAATCACAAAACCCTATTCACCGAATGTGACATAATCTAACATGCTTGATCATTCATACTACTCATGACATGAAGACATGCAACAAACCCTAAAAACGCCATACAATCAACCAAGACAAATCACCTCATGCATCAATCCCATCTCTATCATACAAACACATTTGTTCATGCTTCAATCTCAACTCCAACACCACAACACATGCTCAAACCTTAATCAGAATCCATCCCCTTCCAATATCATCCTAGAGACATAAATCTAGAATTTAAAGAGAAGGTTAAAGAGGCTTACTTGAAAGATGACGACCTTGAAGGAGTTTCAAAAGAATCCTCTCGCGTGGACAGCTTGGTTCGTCCAATGAGGAAGAAGGAAACATGGCCATGGTTGAAGTAACCATTCAGCCGAGAGAGAGAGAGAGAGAGAGTTCATTAGTGTATAAATAAATAAAATATATATATATATATATATATATATATATTCATTAAGAGTTGAAGACGAGTGAAGATGGAGATAATTATCATGCTTACCTTGAAGGTGTTCTTGAGCCTTTAAGAAATTTTTTGTTTTTGATCCAAAAGAGAGACTTGGATTTTGGTATTTGATGCTCAAAATTGCAGAAGTGGTTTCAAGGGGTTGAGTAGGTGTGATTTGGAGTTTTTTTGGAGAAGATTGGAGAGGTTTAGAGTGGTCTTAGGCGTGAGGATGCTAGTAGGTGTTCTTGAATGTTGGAGAGAATGGAGAGAATTTGGATGAAGCTAGCTTTCTATGGGAATAGGGTGGCCGGATTGTTTGAATGGTTTTTGATAATTGGATTTTCAGATTTGAGAGGAAAAGGAAAACTAGTTGTTTGAAATTCAAAGAGAATAATTTAGGGAATCAATTTTGGACACAAATATGGTAGGAAGATTTTAGTTGATGGAGAGCTTTTGGAAAGCTACAATGGCCGACTGGCTTGCTGGAATTCCACTGAGATAAGTGTTATTTCATGTAGCTTTAGGGTGGCCGAAATATGGTGGACAATGGTGAAGGGATTTTTTGGTTGTTGGAGGGTTGATTTATGGTAGTTTACTGAATATGTTTGCTGGAATTTTGGTCTTCAATCAATGGCTTGATTGGAGTGATTGATGGAGATATTTTAGGAGTAGCCATGGGACTAGTTTTTGAGCAGAATGATGGGGAAGATGATGAAACTCAGTTCAAGGCTGTTCAAGGGGAGTTTGTACAGAAAAATGGTGGAAGTTTCGGACAAAGCTGAAGAAGAAGCAAAGCTGGAAAGTCCTGAACAGATTTTCGCAAGGTTTACTGGAAATTTCTGGACAGATTTTGCTGCCATTTTTCAGTCAATTCGTAAAAGGTTTGTGTTAAAATTCGTAGACTCCTAAATGCGGAAAACATCCACGAATCCCTCCCGAGGACCCAAGTAAACGATTAAGAAGATCTAAGGTTTAAGAATTACCTCTGATTGCTGTAATCGAAATACTTCGATTCTGGTTGCGTTGTTGTACGTTCAATCCGAACAATCACCAGACGCTGCAGTATGCTAACGTCCTCTATCGGAGACACACCGCGAACTCACTCGATACCCGGGGAGTGCTAGCGCCTAGGGTTTGAGAGGTTTTTTTTTTCTTTTCTGGTAGAGAATGGCACGAATGTTCTCAACCGAAAAATTTGACTATTGAAAAGACGGCTAGGGTTTTCTTAAAAACCCCCGAACCTCTTAGAGTGCAACCCTAATAATATCTTATCATATTTTAATTTAAATTCAAATTAAATTAAAACTGATATGATAAGATTCTGCCATTATCTCGGTAATTTAACTAATTAATTTATCGAGTCAGATTCTTATAATCTGGACATCATCCAGATACATCGAATGTGGACATATTTCCAGATTCATTGTATCTAGTAAATTTTCTAAGTACGATTAACTTAGACATATTTCCAAATTCATCGAACCTGGTCACCAGAAAAATAACCTAACAAGTTCGCTTATTGTGTGATCCTATAGGTTCATTTAACACTAGCAGTGTGCCTAAATCATATTTAAATGGCACACAAGGTATAAGCAGTTTCTAGCAAAACATTATAACTATCCAGGTTAAATGAAGATCGATGATCTCTTTGAACCAAACCATAATTTTATATTTAGTCATTTTGTCACACGATATCCAGATTAAGCATAAGGCACGGAGCATGTCATCCTTATAATGCTTAATCAATTATTTCTTGATTTCATAGTAGACTGTTCAAACAAATAATATCAATATCTTAGATTCATATATTTGAGCACGGCCATGCATTTTAAACAGTCTAACTTATCAATGGGCCCATGGATATCTCTCCCATAACTGAGAGGGACAAATTCTTTCACAATCAATCATATTCCTCTCCTTGATTTATTCTATATTTAACAGTAGTCTAATTTATTATCTGGTTAAAGACAACTTTAGACAATGTCAAAATATAGAATTTATCAAGTAGGAAACTATGATGAATTTAGGTCGAAGAACTTTCAATATTATTATGGCTAGAAAGTACTTATGACATATTCCATGAAGTAATCTCACAATGGGTCATGTCCAATACAATATTCTCTAACATTTATTTATGTCTTGACTCGATATCACAAATATCCATGTCCAGTAAAACATAGCCATCAAGTCACAAACATACTAATCTTAATTTATTATTATTCTAATAATAATAATCGATCAGGAACCGTTTTAGAATAGTCATTGTAGGGTTTTACTATCAAGTCACGTACTTGATGACCAACAAAACAAAACTCACTATTCATGGAAAGGAAAGTCTCATATTATTATATAAAACATAATGATAATAGTATAAGTATAAATTGACTCTAGGGCATATCCCCAACAGTTTGAAGGGGTATTTAGAGGTCATTCAAGGCTGGTTTCTAGCCTTCTTTATGGAGGAAAAATGAGGTTGAGTTGTTGGGTGAAAAACTGGAAGAAACAGCTTGGTTTTGGCTCACCAATGCTGTGAAAATTGTCTAGAAAATTTTCTGGTCTGCACAGTTTTTTGAGCAGCTCGATTTTGGCTAGAATGTTCAGTCCTCAAGCTAAGTGAAATGGGCATTTTTTTGGCAGCATTTGGGAGGGAAAGATGGTTGAAATTTTCGACACTTGGACTGAATAAGAAGTTGGAAAAATTCCAGATTACTACATGAAGAAGATGAACACACTTAGGTTGGAGTTTGAAGGTTCAACCATGAAGATTAATTCTCTTGGGAACCTTCCACAACTCCTCCCCGTTTTCGGCTAACAAGATGTCTCACACTTAGACATTTTCGAACCTTCAAAGCCTCAACACTTTGCTGAAATTTTCTAGAAATAGAATTGGCTTAGATGAATTGAACAACTTAATGAATTAAGAAGTAAGGAAAGCTAAGGATCAAGAAGGGTATGAACCCCCTTAGAAATTTTTGTAGGACACAAGAGTAGGATTAGGAAATCTCTATCATGTCTCTCCTAGGACAACACTCCTACTCTTCCCTAAAGCATGCAAGGGCCAAAATATAGCATTCCTACACAAAAATAAAATTTAATCATGCTAAAACTCCAATGATGGAATTTGAATCCAAGACCTCAAGAATTAATTTCAAAGCTCTAACCACTAAATCACAACAACTCTTGTTCTTATTTTCTCTCCCAAATATTTTTCCTATTTAATCCTCAAGCTATCTCCCTATTTTCACCTCAAACAAAAATTATCATTTTGCCCTTCTTACTCAATAAACACAATTAAGCTATCTAGACTACAAATCACACATCTAAGCACAGAAAATTATACAAAAATATATTTATGCATGCAAGCAAATATGATATGCATCCCAACCCCCTTACTTTAAGGTTGGTTTTAGCTGGGGTTTCACAACTCAAGCCATGCAGTTGCCGAATTTCCTTCTCTTCTCCTATGATTACATCGGCTTGCTGAGCCACCGCCTGACATTGTTGACTTTTCCCTTTTTCCTTGGCCTATCGAATTTCTTTAGCTTTGTCGTTGTTGTTTTTTTCTTGCCGTTGGCCCAACTGTGAGCCATGAAATTGCTAAAGCCAATTGCTTTCCTTTCCAATTTCAATTTCAATTGTTCCCCTATTCCATCAATTCTTTTTCCTTCCTCTACTATGCTAGTAGCTAACTGGCGCCGGCTCTCACTTCATGGGCTGCTGCTGGTTCTGTGTTGGAAAATTATACAATTAGCTCCAAATTTCTCCTTTTTTTGTATAAAATTACAAAAAAGCATTTTTTATAAGGAAAATATCAAATATGAAGGAATATAACTAGTTATTGTACAAAACGCATCACAAAATAGCCTCAAATAATTAGAAAATATATGACTAATTTAGTCCCTATCAATTCCCTCACACTTGAATCTTTACTTGTCCTCAAGTAAATACATAAACAAAGATCTTAAAACAATATATTTCTTTTCATATTCATCCATAACAAAGCCATAATTTTTTCCCAACCTTAGACACAAAATTATCATTCATTCACCCTTTAAAAACCTTTGTAAACTCATACATTAAATCAAATAATACCAAGGCCATTAAAGTTAAGTTAAACAAGCTTATATCTAGTACATGAAAATTATTCTACTTCTCAAGCAAAAACATAGATAACGTAAATCATATAAGTCAAGTCATTTAACCAATTCAAGCATTATAAACTCAAATTTACCAAACTCGAGTTAGTGAAATAAGGAAAACACCCCACTCTTTTTTTCCCCCTAAGACACTGGGAATTGATAGCCTCAAGTGCATGGATTTCTCATCACACACCGTATTGGCCCCCTTTAAAATCATCACTCATCATTTTTTTCTCTAGTAATTTTTCAACAATTTTTTTCTTTGCTTTTTTCTTGCCTTTTTGCCTTCAGGATAGCCTCAAGAGATTGCACTGAATACACTTGCTACTTCTCCCCATATTGACCCTCTTTTCAGCAAAAGGTCTTCAAAGATCATTAATAAGAGCATTTTGTTTTTCAACTCAATTTCTTTCATCTCATATTTTTTCAACTAAAACTTTTTTCTCTCGCATTCCTTATTCAAAACTCAAAGTTAAGCTAATCCTAAATCCATAATACAAGAATTAATTAACAACTCTTCCCATATTTCATCATAGCATCCATATTCAAACTCAAAGAATAAAATAAAACTTAAATACCAAATATAATCAAGGTTAAATTAAATTCTCAAGACTTAGCAAAATCTAACTTAATACACAAGTTTACCTTTTTAATAAAATCCTACCATACTGAATGACAAATCCATATCCAAAGTTAAAAAGGAAATCATATCTTCATTATAAACAAATAAACTCAATTTAGCTCCATATCTTCAACTTTGAAAGTTTCAAAGAAATTAAATTTTCTCCAAGATGATTTTTTCCAAAATATGATTTTTTCAAGATGGAAAAATGGTTTTCCAAATTTCAAATTCCAAAAGAAACAACAAGATATCATCAAGAGAATTGATAAAAACTTGGACCAAGAATATCACCAAACCACTCCCCCACACTTAAACTAGACATTGTCCTCAATGGTAAAAAATAAACACAATAAAGCATCTCCAATGGGAGCAAAATTGAAAAGGGGTAGAAAGTTTAAGCAATACTTCCCAAGTGTAGATTAGCTCCAAGATATGATAAGTTCATTCTTCAAGAAGTTGGAAGAATTATTGCCAGCGAACTTCAACCTACAAATAGAAATATGAACACACAAGTAAAATCATAAAGAGTAATTGAAACAAAATAAAAATCAAGGGAGAAGAAAGATTGAAAGTCAAAGCCTTTAAGTCCCTCTCAAAGTAGAGCCTCCAGATTGTCCAAAAGAAACACCAAATAGACCACGACAACCTCCAAATTGTTCACAAGATCCTCTTTATCTCAACCAAATCCAATTTGCAATTGGTTCTCTTTTCAGCGAAGACTTTTCCAAACTTTTGATTCTTAAGAAAAACAAGAAGAATATCCAACATAGATACCACAAGTACAATGTCCACCAATCTTCAATCATCACAGCAAAATATCACAACGAGGTTTTATATTCCAAGATGTCCAGATTGGCAAAATCAGAAAAAATACATAGCTCACCCTTAGAAGCAATAACAAGACTTACAATTCATTCTATGCATTTTTTTTTTCACGAAATAAACTCAATAAAGATTTGTCCATGTTTAGTAAATTTTTCCTTGAAAACACATATGGATACTACCAAGAAATTCAAGAGGATAAAATAGAGAAAGTTTTACACCACTAATATATTCCCCAACGTATAAGTTTTAAAAAAAATTTAATCCATGGGGGATAATTAGAAGAAGAAGAAAAGTAATATGAAGATGAAGAAGGGGAAAATGAAGATGAAGGGAAGGAATAAACGAATCATTCTAGGGGAATAGGAAAAAAAATAACAGAAGAAATAAAAATAGAAGAATAAGATAAATAAGAGAAACAAACAAGAAAATCAAAGAAAAATGAAACAAGAAGAAAAAGACAAAATAAGAAAAATTTGGGAAGAAACAAAAAAGGCTAAGGGAACAAACGAAAAAAGATAAAAGAAAAAGCAATTTTTATTTTTTTTATTCCCAATAGAGGCCAGTCGGCGCTGGTTCCGGACCTCAGCTGGCACCAGTTCCGGTCTGACTTCTGCTTTGTATTTTTTTTTTTTCTAAAAACTTTCCTAATTGAATGCATGACCACAATACATTTAAAACAAGAATTCCTAAATTAAATATTAACCTAAGATTAAAAATTGTAAATACAAAAAAAAAATAATAATAAAATAACTTCAATCTGTCTAAAACATCGTGTTGGAAAAAGTCCAAACCTGAAAATAAGAAGAGTTAGTATTGACTCCAAATTATCGATGTAAAAATCAACAAATTAAAAATACCACTATAACAAATATTCCACATTAACATTTGGTTAGTAAAATTAAATAACTAAATACACAATAAATACAGACATATAAAGACAAGTGAGTTATTATGAACATGTATATACCTATTTACATATTTATAACATATAGTGAAATTGAAATATAATTATGCAAACAACAAAATATGGTACCTTTTTGCAAAAAGAACAATTGTATAAATTTACATATTTACCTATTTACATATTTATATAGTTAAATCAACAAAATCCAAGCTTTCATGATATTATTCCCCGGCAACGGTGCCAAAAACTTGTTGTGTATGGATTTGGGTATAACAATCATCTAAAAATAAGCACATTTTTAGTCAAGTTTAAATTAAAATTTTAACCCTAAATTACACATATGAGCAAGCGTACTCATCATTAACATAGCATAGGGTTCAAACGAGTGTCGATCCTCCAGGAACAAGTATGCATTAATCACTTTTTTTTCATTGTTTAACCAACTCAATAAAGTGAAAAAGAAATAAAAAGGAAAATAAAATAATATTAGAGAAAATAAAAGAATATATACATGTCAAGGATGGAGAACTATGTAACTTAAGCCATTATTCTGACAAACATGATCTTAAAGTACCTAATCGTTATCATAACTAATCATTCTCTTGGCATCAAGAAGGATTAAGATAGATTCACTTCTTTGGTTAATCCATAAAATCACTATCTTCTAGATAAATTAGCATTACTTGGTCTCGTCTCAACTAATTCACCCAAAAGACGCATTGAACACAATTCTTGATTAAATTTCCTTAGTCTCGGCAAACTTAAAATATGAAATTAATCAATGGATTCTTGGTCTCGGCAGACATTAATTAACCTTTAATTACCAGTTCTTATCAATTAACTCCCTTGGTCCAGTAAGTTAATGGAAAGAAGCAACCAATTAATTCCGTAATAAGTTCACGGCAGAATTCAAACCACCATCAAATTCTGCCATGAACTTGATGATAACTTGATGACAATTATATTGGTATGTTGTTTAAGGAATCATTTGGCATGAATATTTGTTGATTTTGAGCTCAAACAAGGTAGATATCACATTCAATCCATTGATGCAAATTCAAATCCCATAATTAATTTTCTTACAAATTTTTAGACTTGAGTACTTCAAATTGTGCCATAGGTTTGTTGTGAAATTGAGCCTACATATTTGGTTGATGATTAGGAAGTTATTTGAGGTTTAAAATTGCAGAAATTTTGAAGTTTCTTGGGTGCTTTTGCTACAAAATTTGGAGCACAATAAAATTCCATAACTATTTTTATGATTTTTTTTAAGCCTTAAAACTCAAAATTTGTCCATGTTCTTGCTTTGAAATTATTCCTTGATATAACCATTGTGGATTGATTTTTATTGTGAATTTTGAGTTTTTGGGGCTGTTATATGGAAGAAAAATTTAGAGTAGTTTGAGTTACGAGCTTATATGCAAGGTGTTTGATATGTTACTTCAATAACTTGTGATTGTGCAAACATGACTACTAAATGCTTCCTATGATGAATTCCTATGATTTTCTTGCTTAGTAACTTATTTGGAGTAAGAATTGTCCTTTTGTTTCTAGTAGAAAATTGTTGGTCGTTGTGTTTTATGCTATAGTTTGGGAAAATTGTTGGTGCATACATAGCCTTATCACTAGCTTTTCAATTTTGAAGAGTTCTTGTGCTATCTTTATCTTGTGTGAATTTTGATTGTTGAATTTATTTTCTTGAGGTTGTGCAGATGTCTCAATGCCTAGAATTCCTTGATTCCATGCGATTTCCTCATTGCATACTAAGTGTTTGATTAAATGCCTAAATGACTTTACATTCATTGTATAAGTTCTTAGCTTACATCTTTCACTTGCATTAAATCTTTATATCATAACTCTTGAGGATTTGTGGATTAAAGTCCTACAATTAAGCTTTTTTGAGACACTTGAGTTGAGAATTAGTTGACCAACACCTACTCTAAAGCCATATCTCTTGTTGTCTTGTGAACTTGATCCCTTGTTGAGTTTGGTTAGTAATCATCATGTTTTGAATTGAATTCCCCTAAGACCCCAAGTTGATTGTCCTTAGAAGGTTGGCTTGACTTGACATGTCTAATTAGACTAATTCATAAGCAATTAGGAGGTTATTTTGCAAAGAAATCTTTGAGGATTTAAGTTTAGAAAAAAAAAAAAAAGTAAGAGGGTGAGCTCATTGTGATAAAAGCTAAGAAGAGTACAAACATGAGTGAAGAGTGACCACTAAGAACTGAGTGTAAACACATGAGGGAGTGAAGTGAGGAATTTTATTGTGTTTTCTACTTAAATTTTGTGGATGCTTCTCTTGAAAGAAAATTCACAATGGCTAGCTGGAGTGATAGTGAAGGGTATGACTATGATGAGGAGTCATGTTTCAATGGAAGTAATTATAGGGGATATGAAGAACATGAATATAACTATGAGGAAGATTATTGGGGAAATGAAGATGATCATGAGAATTTGCTTGATTGTGGAGATGAGTCTTCTAGGGATAGCTATGATGAGGGGCTAAGTACAAGTAGAAGGGAGTATGATACCTATAAAAGAGGCTATTAGGAAAATGAAAAAGAATGTGAGGGGGTTTATGTGGATGGAGTACAAAAACATTAAAAGGTTAGATTATAATATGATCTTGGAAGCACAAAAAAAAAAAATGGAAATTAGACTCAAGAGCAAAGATCCAAGAGTTGGTCACCCAATTCTATATCAAAATGCCTATAAAGTAAGAACCCTAGGTGAATGAACAACTAGAACCCAAATTCTAATAGGATTTGGCCAACTACTTTAATACCCAAACACCCCTAATCCTACATAAGATTAAGAACAAGTAGGATGGAGAAAAGTAGGCACCTTCTAGGTTTCACAAAAAGAACACTAGGTAAGAATAAATCCACCCAATACCCAAGATGAAGAAATAAGTTGGATTAACCCAAGGGTTTTAGAGACTCTAAACAAAGGTGGTTTTGATTCCTTTGCTTGGTCTGGAAAAGGAAGAATAACTAGGGAGGAATTCTCCTCTCCAAGAGTTCAATACTCTATTTAATCTTTGAAATTTGAAATCTATTACAAAAGAGGTTATAATGGGGGTATTTATAGGCTCTAAGTTACTCTAATTAATTAGCAAACAGAGCATAAAAATTATATGGCCTTAATATAAGTTTTTAGGCCCTATTACCTGCCTTAAAATAGATTAAAATATAATAAAAATCGTAAAAATTAAATAACAAGTGAAAAACGTTGAAAACATGAAAAATAACAAAAAGTCGGGACCGACCCAACTAGGGCCTGAGCCGGTGCCGACTTGATTCTGTCCAAGACAGAAACGAGCGCCCATCACCCCAAACCGGTGCTAGTTCAGCTCTGGGCAGCCTCGATGCACTTCTATTTCGGCTCATTTGACCTCTAGTTTTTTTTTCATGTGTTCCCTTGATCTTCGAAGTAAAATGTCAGTCATTTTGAGCTCTTCTAGATACTTCTCTGGCCTTCAATTCTTGTTTAAAGGTTAGCTTGATCCTCCACATGAATTATTGCTTATGTTGTGCATCTTGTGACCCTTCCTTTATTATCTATCTCTTCACAATCTTCTTGGACCTTGTTTTGTTAAATTTGCTATGTTGAAAATTCCCTTGAATCCTCTTAAATATTGTTCTTACCCATGGAACCATAAAGTATGATTTTGTCCTTCCCCATTCTTGAAAATGGCATTCTTACCTAATTTGATTCCTATCATTTCCTCCTTCTTGATGATTATTCATCTTCAAAGTGATACCTATATTACAATTCCAATACGACATTTTGTGTGAAGGTAAAACTTTTGGCTTTGGATCCTCACTAACTCCCTTGTTTTCTATCTTCTCAACCCAAGCTCTCAACATTATTTTAACCCCATTCATTTTCCTTCTCTCAACCTCTTGTTTGGCTCTCTTTTGCACTACATTACTTTGTGTTTGCCTCTCTCCATGCTCTTTTACTCTTCTCTCTTCCCCTTTTACCTCAAACGTTTTTATCTCATCCCCTTTCTCCTTTAGCTCTCATTTTCTTTTCTTTCTTCTTCTCTTCTCACACTCTTCTTTTCTTCCTTTTTTTCTCCTTTTCTTTTCCTTCTCCCTTATAAGATTTTGATCTTTTGTAACCTCTCTAGGGGACATTGGGAGAAAAATAAAATTCTTTCCTTCTTTGCTCAATGCATAAGTATTTCTTCTACCATTATGCATCACATCTCTATCAAACATCCAAGGCCTTCTAATAATGACTCTTCAGCATGCATGGGCATTAGATCACAAAGTACCTCATCTTTATAATTTCCCATGTTAAATGTAACCTTGCCTTATTTGTTCACCTTCACCTCACCGCAATCATTGACCCATTGAAGCTTGTATGGCTTAGGATACTTCATGGTCTCTATACCCATCTCTTCCACCAATATATTATTTATCACATTTGCATAACTTGTACAATCTATCATCATACTACATGGCCTTTGGTTAATTTTACATTTTGAGGAGAAAATATTTTCTCTTTGTGAATCATTCATATCCTCAACAACAAAAGTACCCAAGACTCTACTAGTAACACCAATTAGTGAATTCCTTTGGTCAACCATATTTCCCTTTTCACCATCTATTCATTCTTTTGGATTTGTGGCCTTGCTAGAAAATAGTGTTGGTGTTTCACTCTTCACAACCTTACATTCTCCCCCTTTCTTTTGTTGATGTGAGCTCTCCCCCAATTCATAGTTACTTCTAGCATTTTTGGGACCTTTACCCTTAGTACATATTTACTCCTTATCAACTTCACTATTATAATGCTCAACTCCTTCTTTGTCATCTCTATGTTGGCTCACTATATTTTATGTCAAGTAATTCACCTCTTTTTCCTCATACTCCTTCCTCAACTCATTTTTTTTGCTCAATTGGCTACTTTACAAACTAAAGGACTTCCAACAACAAATAGGCGAAGTATGTTCATAGTTGGAACAATACCCACAAAGGCTTATTTCACTTCTTTGCAACTCATCCCTACTTCCTTGACTTTTCCTTCTTGGACAATCACATGTGTCATAGCCATACCAATAAGTAGAACAAACATAATCTGGCTTTCTTCTCAAACCACTCTTAGAAGAATTTTGAGATGCACACTTTTCTCTTGGTCTAAATACTTTTGGACTTTTATACAAACACCTATTCTCCATTTCTTTTGGTATACCACGCTTTGACTATTGTAACCCACTCTTTGAATAATTATATGGTCCTCCTACACAAACCTTGTCATTCCAATATCTTATACTTACATAATTATCCTCTTCGTATCTCCAATCATATTTATCATTCGTACCATAACTACTTCTAGTTGTACAAGGCACTTTATAACAATCATATTCTCTACTTTCATTCCAATTAGCCACAGTGTATATTGCAAAAAAGTTTCTACTTATAAATTTTGGATAGAAGTAGAAGAAAATTCCTCACTTCATTCCCTCACGTGTTTACACTCTTTCAATAACACCATTTTCTTATGTATACTCTCCTTTGGCTTTTATAAAAATGAGCTCACCCTCCTGTCTTTTCCATACTCTCAATTCCACAATCAAGTTCTTCCCAAAGTCTCCCCAATTCAAAAGATTTAGTTCCAATAGTTAAAGTCAACCAAGTTCCAAAGGTTCAGGAAGTTCCTAAGAAGAAATGAGAGATCATTAGATGGATAACAAGAAAGAGGCTCAATCAATAAGAATTTCAAGTAATAAGTTCTCATATAAGCTCAAGAATTTCTCAAGGAGATGTGTAGTGACAACACTAGACAAGCACCACAAGGATTCAAGTAAATAAGGATACTAAGGCATAGGACTCAAAGATTGACAATGTATAATTCAATCCCAATTATCATAACAAGATGTCAATCTATATTAGTTCGGGCATAATATTTGATCCAAAACTCAAATTAGGCACCATTACACACTAAAACACACTCGTTACACTCTTAACTACATTTCTATTGATTGAGCATGATTTCATTTAGGAATTATTGAGATGAAAAGCTCTCAGAGTTTTGCCCGAATTCATGCCATTTTCACAAATTAATGTTGTTCTCTTGTTCTCCATGATTCAGAACACCTTTAGGGTACTTAATCCACTAAATTCCCCTTCAAAATACTTTTAAATCTTCATGTTTCAGATCCTACAATAAGTTACCAAATTCATGCTCTTTACACTATATAGTCACCAACATGAATTAAAATAGCTATAGTTTATTCCCATTAAAGCTTCATTTTCTTCCAATTTCACCACTTTTCTAATCAACCATGAATAACCCCTTAAATCAACAATCAAATACCTTCATTCACCACATAAAAACATAGCATATAAAGCTTTCATCCAATCAGCAAACACACACTTGCACACACAAAGGTTCACATAGCACACATTTAATCCAAATCATAACCATAAATCTCATGTTTTCATGTTAAAACTTATACCAAAATAATCACCGTAATAAAATCTATGACTTTAATTCTTGAAGAATAGGCTTTTACCTTGTATGTGGGATTGTTTGTCTTGATTTTGTTCCAAGAACACTAAGAACTCACTAAGAACACACACACACACACACACACTTTTTTCTTCCTCTTTCATTTTTCTAATTTTTCTTGATTTTCTCTTTCCTTTCTTCCATTTTCTCCTCTTTTCTTCTTCTTTTATGGCTAGTAGATTTCAGCCCTTCTCCACTGCCTCAACATAGTTAAAATGAAGGCTAATGAGATTTTATTTCATTAAATGCATGGGGGCCCACTTTACACTTGTTGCATCCTCGTTTTTCCACATATTTTCTTAATTAGATTATAAAACTTATTTAGGAATTTTTGCATGCATGAATATTTCATGCATCCTCTCATGGTTTAACACATGTCCTTTGCCACCAATTATACGAAGCCACATGTCTAAATTTTCAACCGTGTTTTCAATTTTTCTCAGAAATGACCAAAATTTAGGTCCGTATTAGAAAAATATTTTATTTCACCAATAAATTCTATAAATTCCACTAAATTCAATGGTAATATTCAAAATCTTCTATTCTTTCTCAATCTTGTAAAATTCACGGTGAAAATCCTAATCGCAGTTAAAATTACAGAAAAACCCCTAGAACCCTGAATAGCCTAATTCATACCAAAACGCTCGTCTCATCACTTTGATCAATTTTCAATGTAAGTGTACCCCTAACTTCTTATTTTATTAAAAGTAGTAGCCTTCTAAAAATTTAGGGTACGGGCAGAATAAATTCAAAATTACATCCAAATCCCTACATATTTTTATTGCACTAAAATATTCTTCTCATTATAGTGATCACTTTTGTTCTGACCACTGATACAAATTCTCATTCTATTAAAGTAGTAGCCAGTTAAAGATTAAAAATACAAGATATTACAATCTCCCCTCCTTAAAAAAAATTCCGTCCCCCAAATTGGCTTATTCTTGAAATAACTTTGGATATTCCTCTCACATCTTTGCCTCTATCTCCCAGGTTGTATCTTGTATAGGGTGATGATTCCATAACACCTTTACAAGTGGAATCTTTTTATTCCGTAGCTTCTTTTCAGCATACTCTGAGATCCTAATAGTTTTTTTTTTTTTTCATATTTTAAGCTTGGAGTTATCTCAATGGGTTCTTCATTCAAAATATATGAAAGATTTGCCATATATTTCCAAAGTTGGGAGATATGAAATACATCGTGAATACCTTAAAGCTCTGTTGGTAATCCCAAACGATAAGCTACATTCCCAATTTGTTCAACTATAGGAAACGATCCAAGATACCTGGGTGCCAACTCTTTTCCTTGTCCTCTGTTTCTTAATTGTCGTTGTGGAGTTAAATTCAAGAATACCTGAGCTCCTTTTACAAATTCCAAATCTCTCCTACATCAATCAACAAAACTCTTTTGCCTACTCTGGGTTATTTCTAGCCTAGTTTTGATCAACTCCATTGTCTGTCGTACTTCATCATGGTAAAAAACATCTTATCCATTCGATCTTCATCCTAGGCTTTCCCAATATAACTGGGACTGACATTTTCTTCCATGCAAAACTTTAAATGGGCCATTCTAATTGTTTATTGATAACTATTATTGTATGCAAATTCTACATATGCCAAATTATCAATCCACTTAGTTCCGAAATCTAAAACACAGGCTCACAACATATCTTCCAGAACTAGATTTACTCATTTGGTCTGTCCATCTGTTTGTGGGTGTGCTGCGGTACTGAATTTCAATGTTGTTCCATATCTCTATTGCTACTAAGTCCAAAACCTTGAGATGAATCTAGGGTCTCGATCTGATATAAGCTAGATGGTATCCCATTTAATCTGAATACCCATTCTATATAGATTTAACTCAATTTCTCTAAAGAATCCAATTGGTTAATGGGAATGAAATGAGCGGACTTAGTTAGTCAGTCTACCACTACCCTTATAGCATCCCGTTGTCCTATCACTATGGGTAATCCTGTTATAAAATCCATGGTGATCTCATCCCATTTCCATGATGGGATAGGTAGTGGTTGTAATAAGGCCCCAGGTCATTATTGATCAACTTTCACTTGTTGGCAAGTTAAACATCAAGCTTACTATGATTTGCGTTTCTTTAAGTCTTGATACATCTTTACTACTCTTGGGTGGATGGTATACTTACTATGATATGCTTCAATCAAGATATCTTGTTTCACTGCAGTTTATCTCGAAATACAATACCGATGTCGATAATAGAGAATCCTATCATTACCCCTTTGAAATTCACTTTCCTCCCTATTCACCTCTTTTTGTAATATCTTTTGCAGATCTTTATCCTTATCCTACTATTTTTTCAATTGTTGCAGAAAAGCAAGTTGGATTGAAATATTACTCATTCTCATTCTTCCATCAATAAAAAATGTTTCCAATTCTGGGACACGTGTCATCCAAAGAGTGGACAGATTGGCTTTCCTACTTAAAGCGTTTGCTACCTTATTTACTTTCCCAGGGTGATATCTAATTAGACACCGAAATTCTTCCAAGAATTCCATTCACCTACATTGTCCCATGTTCAAATCCTTTTGAGTAAAGACATACTTCAAGCTTTTATGATTGGTAAAAACTTTAAACTCAGCTCCATATAAATAGTGTCTCCATGTCTTTAAAGCAAACACGAGGGCTGCTAATTCCAGATTATGTGTGGGGTATTTCATTTCATGTGGTTTCAATTTCCTGGAGATATAGGCTATCACTCTTTTCTCCTATATCAATACTCCTCCTAACCCTTCTTTTGATGAATCAGTATATAGCTTGTAGGGTTTATCTATCACTGGTAATGCTAAAACGGGAGTAGAGCTTAAACTTTGTTTCAACTCCTGAAAATTCTTCTCACACTTCTCTATCCACACGTAAGGATCTTTCTTTTGAGTGAGTTGAGTTAAATGTGAAGCTATCTTTGAAAATCCCTCAATGAATCTCCAGTAATACCCAGCTAGTCCCAGAAAACTTTGCACTTCGATTGAAGTCTCAGGACGTTTCTAATTTGTTACTGCTTCAACCGTAGTAGGGTCTATTGTAATTCTTTCCTTAGATATTATATGTCCTAAGAATGCTACTTCTTGTAACTAAAACTCACATTTATTGAACTTTGCATATAATTTGGCCTCGTATAATTTCTCCAATACTTTTCGAAGATGAGAATTCATTGAATATACCAAGATATCATCTATAAAAATGATAACAAAATTGTCCAAATAAGGCTTAAATATCCAATGCATCAAATCCATAAAAGTAGCAGGAGCATTGGTAACACTAAATGGCATCACCAGTAACTCAAAATGTCTATATTGTGTGTTAAATGCAGTTTTCAGTATATCTTCCTCTCGAATTCAAACTTGATAATATCCCTACCTCAGATGTAACTTGGAAAAATATCATGCTCCTTATAGTTGATAAAATAGCTCATTAACCATGGGTAACAAATACTTATTCTTCACTGTCGCTACATTTAATCCTTGATAGTCTATACACATTCATTGTGATCCATCCTTCTTCTTAACAAATATACAGGTGCTTCCCTAGGTAAACTACTTGGTCGGATAAATACTTACTCCAATAACTCCTGCAGTTGCTTCTTAAGCACTTGCAGTTCAATTGGTACTATTCTATAAGGAGTCCTTAAAACTAGTTCCACTATTGGCACTAAGTCACTAGAGAACTCTATTTCCCTTTCCGGTGGTAACTTCTTCAGTTCTGTCGGGAAAACATCCAAATATTCATTTGCCACAGGGACATCTTCCGATTTTTTAGCTTCTCCTGGCTTATTCATTACATAAGCCAAGTATCAAGTACACCCCTTTCTAATCAACTTTTAGGTTTTCATTCCTAATATGAAAGAATGATTCCTCCTCCTAATCAACCCTACAAACTCCAATACAGTTTCTCTAGGTCTACAAAATTACACCATCTTATGTCTACAATCAACCTGAGCATGATGCTGGGACAACTAGTCCATGCCTAAGATAGTATCACAATTCTCTATGGGCAGGCATATCAGGTCTCCTTCCAATATTACATTTCCTTTGAAGATGTTATATCCCATATACATCTTATCACTACTCATCTATTTTCCCAATGGAGTATTGGTAATCATTTCATATGAAGTTTTATCCCTTTCAGCTCCATACTTTCAAGAAATGAATTTACAACAAATGAATGCGTAGAGCCTGGGCGTATTAATGCTTTATCTTCTTTATCAAAAATATAGAGTGTAACTTCTCCTACTGCAGCATTATTATCTGCCTTGTCCAAGGCAACGACTCGAGCAGTCACCTGTGGCTTAATAGGTCCTAGTTTATATGTGGAAGCTTGTCCTACATTTTCTCTTGGGGGTCCCAATCTTTGTTTGGGATTACCTCCCACTAGTTTTACCCATATTGTTGACCTCCAAGTATGAAGGTAACTAAAAATCTTGTGTCAGTTGTGGGTCCCAAACTTTCTCTCTATAGTTAAAATATTTGATAGGCAGTTGTTCTCCAATCGGGCCTCTCTTTCTTTAAATCTTTCTCTTTTTCTGCCACCGAGGTTTTCTTGGCCGTTTCTGATTTATATGTCTAAATCCACTTTGACCCTACTATCCAGCTTTCTCTTTGTCCGCTATTTCAGCTCTCGTAGCAATTTCCACTGCGGTATTATAACTAGTAGAGGCTATACATGCAAGTACTCTCTTTAATTTAGGTTACAGGCCTTTCACAAAGCACCTGATTCTATCCACCTTTGAGTACAATAAAAGTGGATAATACTTTGACAATCTGGTGAATTCGGCTGCATATTGGCCCACTCTACGACTTCCTTGTCAAAAATTCTAAAATTCATTCTCTTTCTTCTCCACCACCCAGCTGGGAATAAATTCCTTCTTAAAACTAGTTTTAAAGTCTATTTATTCCAACTCTTGCTGGTCCATTTACCTATTCCACCAATTTTATGTAGGCCCCTGTAACTGAAATGTTGCGAATTGCACTATTCTTTGTTCCTAGTACTTCAGAGTAGCAAAAATTTTCTCCATTTGTTCTATCTAGTTCTTAGCTTCCTGCTCTGCATCAGGTTTCCCTTAAAATTAAGGAGGGTGAAACTTTCAGAATCGCTCAAGGGCTTGGTCTGATTTAAGTTCACTCTTCTGCCCTCCCCTATTGGCATTCTTATTCACCCTAGCAACATTCTTGGTCAATTGTTGAAGTGTTTCGGCCATCTTTTTGAAATTTCTGGAACATGGGGTAGTCCAGGATTATATGTTGGGAGCTTCCCATTTGGGGTTCTTCAGTGGGTGACTCAGGATAGTGTTGTGTAGTTCGTTTTGGTCGTCCTAGGGCACGTTTAGGTGGCATTTGTACAATTCATAAGGTTTTGATTGTAAAACAAATATATCATATCTCAAAACAAGTACAAAAATGGACACAGTGCAAGTAGTAGCATATATTCATTCCTACTCATACCGCAAGATCAGTGCAAAATTGTGTTCCTCACACACTATCATGTCTAGAGTATAGAGGCCAAACTATACATATTATATTATATAGATAGCATTATCCTAGTCATTCTCATCACTATTTGAAACTAAAGGTCCTGAATCAGAAGAAACGATGTAAGACTTAGGCGTATCAAGTCCTTCGTATCCAAACACATTGGGATTAATGTCAACATCTGGGTCCATGATGTTCTCCATGGCAATCTCCAACTCCTAAGCCTTATCTGGCTCTATCTCTGGCTTTACCACGGGCTCCTCCTCGTTAGGAACTATTTGATCTCCACCTACCTCAGCTTCCCCTAATCTCGGAATATCCCTCTAAAGTAGTCAACAGATATCTCCTCTAAACACCTCCTCATTATCAGGATGTTGCGACTATATATTGTTAGCATTACTACCTAACTCCCTTAATCGGCTAGGGGGTGATAGTGTCCTCTCTGGGGTAGGGTCTCAGGTAGGTGTTGCTCGTGGACCAAACATGCTCTTAGAGAGTCACAGTGGGCTACGTCATCCAAGGCCCAATCCCCTTAATTAAAAATAACCAGGGCTCCCCCAAAAGAAAATCCTCGTAATCTTCTCGGGCTTCTTCTTCACTCCTGAACTCTCACCTCTCTGCATCTCCTTATTCTAGTTATCTCTGTGATCATCTCCTAGGCGCTTTCCCTTGTCGTCCCTACCTAGCATGTTGACAGGATAAAAGGTTCTATTAGTTGCTATGACGATACTATAGTCCCCAACCAAAAATAATAACGAAAGCCTACTATAAATGGGTGTCGCCCTATCTAGTTGCCCAAATAAGGGATCTTTATAACGGATAAGGCAGGTAAGTAAATAAAGCCCAGATTGATATAACAAAAATCATATAGCTATAATGCAATATACAAAGTGTGGTCCCATACATCAGACTATCACTACTACATCAGTAATGCAATATACATATGCAAAAGAGAAAGTAACCGGACCTTTACTACGGTATCATCCTTATTTGTGCGACTGCTAGCTTCGGGTCCAAAAATATGATAAAAGATACGTGTGAGTGAAAATCACCTAGTGAGCCTCAAGTGAGTGCAAGTGCTTTGCCAAAGGCAGACAAGGAAAAACAGTATTCGGTTTTGTCCCCAAAAGTCACTACAGAAAAATCTTCCATTTTTCTACCTAAAATAATTCTAAAACTTTCTAAAATAAAATTTTATTCAAAATTGAGGCATTTTTGGAAAGATGTATTTCATTTTAGAGTCATTGGCCTAAATTTCAAAAATGTAAGCACTTCTCTCAACAGAAGGTCGGCCTATGTGCAAAGCACACATGGCTTCGCCTTTGATATTACAGTCTTATTGCACTAAGGGCACAAGCCTATAGTACTCAACTGTGCATTGTCGGAAGGGTAAGTACAAACAAGCACAATACTGAGTAATTCAGAATGTTTTGCTTGCTACTGTAAGCCTAGGGGTCCCAATCCTGATGCCAATCACCATCGAGGTAGCAAGGGGTTGAACAATGCCAGGTGTCCTGTCCAGCCTGTGAACTACCAAAAATGAAAATGCACACAAGGCGTGACAATTGCTAGGCACTAAATGGCTAGCTAGGATGACATCTCAATATCCTGCCACCTTGTTTGGAGTAAGACAATCCCTAGAACTAGCTAAGTCACTTGGGGTCATCTATCTCAAAAATGAGTTAGAGTAAAGATCAAAGTCCTTGCTAAGTATTCAACGTGTCCACTGCTTCACAAGACCATTGCCAATTCTATATTCCTGAAGGAATTCTGAATAAAATATTTTTCTGGGCCAAAATATCATTTTCTAAAAGTTGATCTCATATCGAGAGATCATTTCCAAAATCTGCTACGAAAAAGGATAAAAAGTCCTTTTCGCATCTTAAAATATTCCAATAAGAGCATTCGGGTTATTTTACCTATACCCGATTCCAAAAGGAATTTTGTTCAAGAATTCTAGATTTCCAACCCTGCAAGTGGATTAGATTCAAAGTTATTGCAATTATACTTCCATAAAATATACCAATAAGGGCATTCCAGTCGTTTCCCGAATACCCGACTCTAAAATTATCATATTTTGAAAATCCCAATTATTTAATCTCAAAAGGATTAAATTTACAAAATACATGCTTTTGTCATCGTTTAAGGTTTCTAAGCCAATTATGATATTCATGCCAGCTCAACGTGGCAAAACACTATTTTCTTTCTAAGAAAAACTTAAATTAAATACGGGATTCCAAAATAGTACGTAATGTGTTATTTCACGAAAAGTAAAGCACAATAACATTTAAAAGTTTAGAAATCCAGTGGGACTCACCTCATGTCCTTGATAGGCTATATTGTTCAAATACTGTATCCAACCCATCGCCAGTTGTTTAATGTGACTAACCTACGTTAAACGTTGTTTCATGTTTAGTTCGGTTTGCCAAGGTTTAAACCAACACTTAGCCACACAATATAACGACATCATTTATTTCCTTCTATTTTATTTCATTTTTGTTACCTCATGTTTCTCATCATTTTCATTCCCAAAATCATGCAAATAATTCCTTAGGGGTCACTTGTATGAAAACTAAAATTCTGCAATTTTTTTTCGATCAATGCGCTATATTGTTTGGCGCATAATTTTTGATCCACAGCTCCAATTAGGCTCCATTATATACCAAAATGATCGTTAAACTCTTAACTACATTTCTATGAAGTCCTTTTTCTCAAGCTTGATTTCATTGAGGAATTACTGAAACGAAAAGCTCTCAGATTTTTGCCATAATTCATGCCGTTTTCACAAATTAATATTCTTCCCTTGTTCTCCTTGATTCATAACACCTTTAGAGCAGTTAATCCACCAAATTCCCCCTTCAAAATACTTTTAAATCTTCATGTTTTAGATCCAACAACAAGTAACCAAATTCATGTTCTTTACACTACATAGTCACCAACATGAATTAAAATAGCTATAGTTTATTTCCATTAAAGCTTTCTTTTCTTCCAATTTCACTACTTTTCTCATCAACCATGAATAACACCTTAAATCACCAATCAAATACCTTCATTCACCACATAAAACATAGCGTATAAAGCTTTCATCCAACCAGCACACACAAAGGTTCACATAGTACACATTTAATGCAAATTATTACCATAAATCTCATGGTTTCATGTTACAACTCGTATAAAAAAAATCACCGTAATGAAATCTATTACTTTACTTCTTGGTGCATAGGATTTTGCCTTGTATGTGGGATCTTTTGGCTTAATTTTGCTCCAAGAACACTAAGAACACACCAAGTACACACACACTTCTTTCTTTCTCTCTCATTTTCCTAATTTTCCTTGATTTTCTCTTTATTTTCTTCCCTTTTCTCCTCTTTTCTTCTTCTTTTATGGCTTCTAGATTTCAGCCTTTCTCCACCGCCTCAACATGGTCAAAATGAAAACCAATGACATTTTATTTCATTAAATGCATGGTGGCCCATTTTACACTTATCACATCCTCGATTTTCCACATATTTTCTTAATTATTTTATAAAGCTTATTTAGGAAGTTTTACATGGATGAATATTTCATGCATCCTCTCATGGTTTAACACATGTCCTTGGACACCAATCACAAGAAGCCACATGTCCAAAATTTTGACCCCATTTTCAATTTGGGTCTATATTGGAAAAATATTTTATTTCACCAAAAAATTCTATAAATTCTACTGAATTCAATGGTAACATTTAAAATTTTCAATTCTTTCTTAATATAACAGTGATGATGAGGTTATCCCTAAGAAGGATAGCAGTGAGGAAAAGATTAACCCTATGGAGGATAGCGGTGATGACGAGGTCCAGATCATTGAGCCACCCCCAATTCCGGTGGTAGACATAAGCTCGAAAAGTGAGGATGAGGTGATGATAGTAGAGCCTGGACCCCACCCTTCTAGTCCCGTAGTGGACTTAGCAGCCGATAGTGATGACTCGGGGAGATAGATTATGAGTCTCCACCTAGGCCTTCTTGCATCCCTTCCTTCAGCCGAGTTGAGCTCGGGGAGAGTTCTAGGCGCCCCGGGAAGAAGCCAATGGAGGGGTTTGCCAGTGGGGATGGGGTAGATTTTTCCAAGAATTCTGGGAGTTGGTTGTATGAGGCTGATGATAAGGGTTCTGATGAGGATTAGAGGACTAGGAGTTGTTTTGATTCGGATGATTATTTGTTTACCGCATTCCGTGAATTTTTATGTTAAGGATTTTTCATGCTGTTTTCTACAAATTTTCGAATTTATGCAAATAAGAGTACTTGGAGTACTCTAAGGTTTGAAAAAATTTTATGCAATTCTTTATATAAAAACATGCATATTATTTTCTTTTACTTAAACTTGAATGTGAATGCATGCTCAAAATGTTTTAAACTTGAATGCATACATTCATTATCTGGGCATGGTTGAAAATGGCACCCAAGCGCCGTGTAGCCACATCAAGCAGAAGGGTTCTGGAAGCAGAGAATGTGGTAATGGAGTTTGAGACGACTCAAATGCCGTCACCCAATCGGGAGAATGAGAACGAGCCAGATTTGGAAATGGGGTCAGAAGAACCTGTTGAAGTGATAATAGGGCAAGCTATATGCCAAGTTCAGCAAGTGTGAATTTTGGATAGACAGTGTGGCATTCCTTAGCCATGTAGTGACCAAGGAGGGAATCAAGGTGGACCCGGAAATGGTTGAAGCGGTATCGTACTGGAAGCAGCCAGAAAGTATCACTGAGATCCGGAGTTTCTTGGGACTGGCTGGTTACTACCGAAGATTTATCAAGGGATTTTCGACACTTGCATCGCCAATGACCCGATTATTTCGAAAGGATGTTCCATTTGTGTGGAACGAGAAATGCGAGAAAACTTTTCAAGAACTAAAACGCAGACTGATGCCAGCACCGGTATTGAGTCTACCGGAGGAAGGGAAACCTTACACGCTATATACTGATGCTTTGAAAGAAGGATTGGGAGCAGTGTTGATGCAGGACTGGAAGGTGACTGCTTACGCTTCTCAGAAGCTGAGACCTCATGAAGTCAACTATCCCACTCATGATTTGGAGCTGGCAGCTATAGTGTTCGCCCTAAAGAAATGGCAACACTACCTGTATATAGTCGAATATGAGGTATTCACCAACCATAAGAGTCTAAAGTATATCTTCACCCAAAAGGATCTGAACTTGAGAAAGCGAAGGTGGATGGAATTCTTAGAAGAATACCATTGCCCGATCAACTACCATCTCGGGAAGGCCAACGTGGTGGCGGACGCCCTGAGCAGAAAAGTTGGGATGGCCAGGCTAAGGGTGCAAGAAATGCAAGTGGTGCAGGATGTGTTGGATAGAAGAGTAGAAGTGCAAGACAAAGGGATTATCATAAGCAATTTGAAGTTGGTGCTGAATTTGAGAAGGGAAATCGTGGAAGCTCAGTAAAGGCAACGTCGAGTTTCAGCTTTTCAAGGACAAGGAGCTAAAGTGGCCCGGCAGAGAATTCCGTCTAGACGAGACGGGAGTTCTACATTTCAGGGATCGGTTGTGTATACCCGGAGAGCAGCAATTAAAGGACCGAATTTTGGAAGAAGCGCACAAGAGCAAGTATGCCATTCATCCAGGGGAAGTCAAGATGTATCAAGTGGCCCGGACTGAAGTGAGATGTGGTCAAGTATGTCTCGACCTGTCTCACCTGCCAAAAAGTCAAAGCAGAGCATAAGAAGTCAGCGGGACTATTGCAGCCACTGCCAGTACCGGAATGGAAGTGGGAAAAGGTGACTATGGATTTTGTCACTGGGCTTCCTATGTCAAGGACTCAAATGGATGCCATATGGGTAGTGGTGGATCGACTAACCAAGTCGGCCCATTTCATACTGGTGAATGTGAGGGACTTGATGGAGAAGCTGGCTCAGACTTATGTTTGAGATATCGTTCGACTACATGGAGTGCCTTTAAGCATAGTGTCAGATTGAGACCCGAGGTTCACGTCTCGTTTCTGGGGAAAGTTTTAGGAAGCAATGGGGTCGAATCTGAAATTCAGTACGACGGCGCATCCGCAGATCGATAGGCAGTTAGAGAGGGTGATACAGGTATTGGAAGATATGTTAAGAGCCTGTGTTTTGGACTTTAGAGATAAATGGATAGACTATGCACCGTATGCAGAATTATCATATAACAATAGCCATCAAGCTTCGATCGGGATGGCACCGTATGAGGCTTTGTATGGGCGCAAATGTTAGGTACCGTTGTATTGGAGTTGGTTCGAAGACGGTCATGTGAGTAAAACCGGAGAAGTAAGTGTCCAAGAGATATTGGATAAAGTGAAATTGATCAGGGGGAGGTTAAAGGCGGCACAGAGTCGGCAGAAGAGCTATGCGGACAACCGGCGAAGAGAATTGGAATTTCAAGTCGGGGACAACGTATTTTTGAAGTTGATGCCGAATAGAGGAATTTTGAAGCATCCAAAGGGCGGAAAATTGAATTCGAGATATTTAGGGCCATTTCCGATTAAGGAAAGAATTGGACTGCTAGCTTACCGATTGGACTTGCCGGACGAGTTGACGGGTATCCATGACGTGTTTCATGTGTCATAATTGAAGAAGTATAATGCGGATCCCGGTCATGTATTGAATAATGAACCGTTAGTGTTGCAGCTAGACCTGAGCTATGTGGAGAACCTGTGCGAATATTAGACCACAATGTCAAGACTCTCTGGAACAAACAGATACCGATGGTTAAGATTCAGTGGGAGCACCATGGCACGCAGGATGCCACATGGGAGTCGGAAGAGTGGGTTAAAGGGAAGTATCCCGAGTTGCAATAGAGGTATGCTTGAATTTCGGGACGAAATTCTTGTAAGGAGGGGAAGATGTGAAACCCTAGTCAAAACCAACCTTAGAGTAAGGGGGTTGGGATGCATATCATAATTTATTGCATGTTTAAATATATTTTTTAATGATTTTCTGTGCTTTGGATTTGAGTTTTATTATTTCAAAGGCTTGGTTGTGAGTATTGCTTGAGAAGGGTAAAATAGTAATTTTCTTTCTTTTTTTTTCTTTTGTTGAAGTGGAAAAAGGCAGATAGTTTGAGGATTGAATAAGAAAATAATTTATAGAGGGAAAATAAGAACAAGAGTTGTTGTGATTTAGTGGTCAGAGCTTTGGGATTGATTTTTGAGGTCTTGTGTTCAAATTCCATCATAGGAGCTTTAGCTTGGTTAAATTTTATTTTTGCTTGGTAAGTAATAATTTCGGCCTTATGTGCTTGGAGTATGGTAGAGATGTTGTCCTAAGAGAAACATGTTAGGAGTGTCCTCATTCTACTCTTTTGCCCTACACGAATTTCCTTAGGGGAATTCATTTCCCCTTGATCTTTGATTTTTCTTATTTCTCAACTCATTAGTTTGATCAAGTTGTTCTAGCCATTTCATTTCCAGAAATTTCAGTAAAAGTACTGTGGTTTTGTAGGATCAAAATGTCTTAGTGAAAGGCATCTTATGGTCTGAAAATGTAGAAGAGTTGTGGGAGATTCCAAGAGGATAAATCCCTCTAGTGAACTTGCTAAAAATTCACTCTAGCTAGGTTCATTTCCCTTCATACGTAGAACTGAAATTTTCCAGCTTTGTGTGCCTCCAAGGTGTCGAAATTCTTAACCATTATTCCATCCCAAATGCAGCCAGAAAAAATCCCTTTTGTTCAGCCTAGAATCTGGATTCTTCTGGCTATTTTCGAACTGCACAAAAGTGGTGCAAAATCAGAAAAATTCCTGTGCAAATCGCAGCTTTGGAGATCCAAAACCAAGCTGTTTTCTTCCAGATTTTGTTCAGCACCTTAGCCATGTTTTTCCTCCATGAAGAAGGCTGGAAACCAGACTTGAAAGCCCCTAAAATTCCCCTTCAAACTCTCTGCAAGCTGGCTGGAAAATGGCAGCCAAAAACTGCCGAGGAAAAATTCCAGCCTATGAAAATGTTGTACAGAATTTTGTCCAGCTTTGTTTCCTATTTCAACCCTAGCCGAAACTCCATCCTTTTTCTATAAAAACCACCTTTAAACCTCTATTAACTAAACTCCATTTCCCTCCCTAAGTTCTGCATGAAAAACCAATCATGGCTGCCTAAAAGATTTCCAAAAAAATTATGCAATCATTCCATGACTGGGATACCAAAATTCCAGCCACCATGATTCAATAACTTTCCATAAAATATACCTCAAACAACCAGACCTTCCCTTCACCATTATACTCCATAATTTCAGCCACCCTTAGCCTTCTTCAACCAGCTTTCATTCAGCCAAAATACTGCTCAGAAATTCTTCCATGGCAGATTCTCAAATGCTCTCCAATAATCAAAGATATTCTTGTTATATCTAGTTTCCAAATTTGCTTCCCAAAAATATTCTTCAAGGATTTTAACAACTAGCCTTTCCTTTTCCCTTCCAAACCGGAAAAACCATCTACCTAAACCCTACAAACAAATCGGCAACCCAAATCCTCATAGAATTTTGGCAGCCTCCATCCGAAAGCTCTTTACTCCCTTCAACCTTCAAGAACACACACAACACACCAAGAACACCTACTCCTTCCTTTCACTTAATACCCCTCCAAACCACTTCAAACCTTCTCTAAAATTTCTAGATTTAACCTACTCACTACCGTGAGTCCATCAACACCATTCTTAACATCAAACTCCACAAACCAACCTGCTAGTTTGGATAAAAAACCAGAAAATTCTGTGAAGGTTCAAGAACACCTTCAAGGTAGGTTTGTTCTAACAACTTCATCTTCTCCAATCTTGATCTCTAGTGAAAATATATATGAATAAACATGCTAATGGTCTCTCTCTCTCTCTCTCTCTCTCTCTCTCTCTCTCATGGCCGAAACTCTCTTCTCTTGGCCGGATGGTTCCTTCTCCTATGGCCATGCTTTCTCCATCTTCCTTGGACGAAGCTAGGCATCTACGAGTTGAGATCCATTCTAAACTCCTTCAAGGTATTCCTCAACCAAGTAAGTCCCTTCAATCTTTCTTTTAAATTCTAGATTCATGTCTCTAGGATGATGTTAATAGTATGTGGAATGTGATAGGATTTGAGTATGTATTGTTGAGATTGAAGCATGAATATATGTATGATTGTGAAGGAGATGGGATTTATGCATGGAAGGTTTATCTTGGTTGATTGAATGATGATTTAGGGTTTGATGCATGTTTCCATGTCATAGGTAGTATTTGTGATGAAGTATGCTAGAGATTATGTCACCTTTGGTGAATAGGATTTATATTCATGTTGGATTATTGAAGCCATGATCATATTTATGCTAGTAGAGGTTAGATCATGTCTTGATAAATTTAGATCTATGCTTATATGCATGATTTGGATGCTTTGATGAATTAAAGGATTGTATGTGTTCTTGATTGTGGTTAGCCATAGAAATTTGATCATGATCTAGTTGTCCCTAAGCTAATTTTTATTTCATGAATAAAATATTTAATAATATAATTTTACTAGTAATTTCAAAAAACCCTAGGAATGGTAGATTTGGATTATTATATATAATAAGGATATTTTAGTCAAATAAATAATAGCTTTTGCTAGAAAAATAATATATATATATATATATATATATTACTTAAAATAATGAAATCAAATAAAGCCTTTTATGGAAATAATTATAATTAGTAAAATATTTATTACTAAGAATTTAATTATTATCTTTTAATCAAAACCCATAAAAAAATTTATTTATTATTGTTCAAGCAAGACTCATTAGATCTATTTTTAACTAATTTTAGCTATAAATTATTTTCTAACAACTAAATTATTAATAAATCATTATTTTATTTAATACTACTTACGACTCTTGATCAAATAAACTCTAAATTTTTCTTAGCAAGATTTAAACTTTCAACTTATTAGAATTTATTTCCCAACCCATTAATTATTTTAAATATCAAATTAGGCTCAACTTATAAACCTATTTATTTATTGTTTTGCCTTAGAGCTTGGGACACTAGGATCATGGTAGTAGTAAGTCGAGTTGATTTAAAATTGAGGAAGTGGATTATGGCTCGAAATTGATTGTGATTTGTATTTGCCCATGCGGGGTTAGGTCAGCTGTTGGAGACCTTTTATTGTGAGCAAGAATTAGGTAAGCTCCTGCATAAAACCTGATTGATGAAAAGTGTTTAATTATGGCAAGCCAAATGTAAAGTGCATGGACACTCATTTATGTAAAGGCAATTGAGGGTTGAATTCTTTCTTATTTCAAACAATTGAATTATTTAAAGATCAACGAGCAGATTTAATCAAACTCAAAACTCTTTCTAAAACTGATTTTGACAAAGACTTTGGAAACCCTTAAATTGCCATTTTCATGTGGAATAGTGTTTTGTTCATTTTATCCCAAGTGGGAAACGTTGTTGAGTACTCAATAAGGGTAGACTACTGGGCTAGTCTTTGAGGGGTTAGTGTAAGTCTCTCAGTAGGTGGCCACCTCTGAGGGGTGAGTCCTTCTCGGATAAGACGACAGTCCAGTAAGGCGTGCCAGTCCGAGCTAGCAATATTCTTTTTCAGTCAAGTGACTGTGTTTTGCCGGAATGGACACCCAGTTGTTGTTTGGGTATAAAGAAGGAGGAGTATCTTGCCCAGTAGGCCGATCACCTACTTTTGTCAGTCTGCACAAAGTGTGGCATTGTGACTGGCGGTATGCACAAAGTGTGGCATGCTGATCATCCAGTTATGGGGCCCAACGTGTAGTAACCCATAATCCTTTCTTTCGAGTGGTTGATTTTATAAATTATGTATGGCTGGGAAAGCCAAAACACCACTCTTGTTTTTGTCTGATGTTTATTACTTGCCAGTGATCTCTTGTAAAGAATTTTACACTTTGCATCCACGAACTGTTTTCACTGAACGCTCAAAGCACACACGGACTTATTGAGATTTCTGTCTCATCACCTTTTTACCATGATTTCAGGCCGATCCTGCTGTGGAGATGAGTAGCTAGTGTTATCTGCCTTGTAAGAGAATGTTGTCTTTTATTTTTATGTATTTCTTTGGGGAGTTGAGAATGGATGATTTTATTTATGGATTTGTTTTCCTTTTGGGAATTCATGGTTTTATTCATGGATTTATTCTTGGGTTGTAATAAATTATAAGTTATGTTATTATTTATATTTCGCTATTTTATTTGTGTGACTTAGTTATAAAGACCCCTTGTCCTTTGGACGGGGCAACATCCCCGACCCTGCTGGGCCTAGGTTGCGGGGTGTTACAGAAGGGGCAAATATGTCAAAATTGTTATTACTCCAATAATCATCTTAAGGCTCAATTGCCTGCCATAGTCTACATTTTTGCTTTCAATGTTTACCCTAAGGATAGTGGCTTCAATAAGTCTAGGGTCCTTGATCTTTACATTCTTAACAAGATGATGAGGAGTGGGCCTATTCCATTTGCCCCTATTATTATTATTCAGTCCATGTGAGAGGTTGTTTACTCTGGCATAGCTGCTAAGGCCCTCAAATTCCCCTTAGTTATTATGCACATCGTATGAGACTTTGGAGTAAGATTAGATGGAGATATTAGTGAGCCTTCTACTGACTGAGACCTAGTAACTGAGCATACTTTGGTTCAGTGTGGCTATCATTATGATGAGAGGGAGAGGAGATGGAAGAAGCCTTTTGAGGTCTAGCACCCAGGGATGGTAGAGCTTCCCCCTGATGATGATGAGGAGGTGGAGCAGCCTACTCAACCTCGCACCCTTGCCACTGATTCTTATTATCGTACTGATTTTGACGCACGATTAGAGGCCCAAGTGAAGAGCCAAATGACTATCTTTCTCCAGCTAAGAGACTCCATTGCTAACCTTAGCCACTTTGATCAAGCAATCCACTAGTGTCTCTACGAGTTAAGCATCTCGTGATAATGATGATAACAATAATGATGAGTCCGAGGACTCTTTATCTACTATTTGCACTTGTATTTTGTTTTATTTTTTGTCCTTTTTTTTGTTATTTCTTTTCTTTTAAATTTTAATGGCCTTTTACAGCATTTAGTTATCTTTTTTTTTATTTGGCTTTTCTTTATCTTTTTCTAGATTTATGTTTTTTATTTTTGTTTCTTTTGAGTTAGGTACCCTTATGACATCTCTAATGACTACTCCTCCTGTGGTGGATTCACACATGTTGGGCCTAATGTGTAGTGGAAGTATTTCTTTTTTCTCTTTATTCTTCCTCTTTATTTATTTTGATCATCTTGGCTTTGCCTTCATTGCAATATTTTTTGTCATTAAGGACAATGTCCAATTTAAGTTTGCGGACGGAGAGGGGGGGTGATGTGTCTAGACTTGGGTATAAAAACCATACAAAACTAAGCACATTTCCAATCAAGTTCAAATTAAAACGTTAAACCCAAATCACACATATGTGCAAGCGTACTCATCATTAACTGAGCATAGGATTCAAACGAGTGTCCATCCTCAAGGAACAAGTAGACATTAATTACCCTTATTTCATTGTTTAACCGACTCGATAAAGTGAGAAACAAATAAAAAAGAAAATTAAAAATAAAATAAAAATATGTATATGTTAAGGATGTAGATTTATGTAATTCAAGCCATTGTTTAGACAAACATAATCTTAAAGAACTTATCCATTATCATAACCAATCATTCTCTTGGCACCATGAAGGATGAAGGTAGACTCACTTTGATGGTCAATCCATGAAATCACTATCTTCTAGATAAATTAGAATCACTTGGTCCGTCTCAACTAATTCATCCAGAAGACGCATTAAACATAATCCTTAATTAAATTCCATTGGTCTAGGTGAATTTAGAGCATGAAATTAATCAATGAACCCTTGGTCTCGGAAGACATCAATTAACCTTCAATTACCAGTTCTTAAACAATCAATCCCCTTTGGTCCAGCAAGTCAATTGCCAACATAATATGAAATTAATAAATT
This sequence comes from Voacanga thouarsii, assembly GCA_026120185.1. Taxonomy (NCBI): domain Eukaryota; kingdom Viridiplantae; phylum Streptophyta; class Magnoliopsida; order Gentianales; family Apocynaceae; genus Voacanga; species Voacanga thouarsii. The sequence goes on along the minus strand of JANUWF010001863.1, from coordinate 49,858 downwards.
GAAACACCCATCAACCCCCTTTGGTGCAGCAAGTCAATGGATAGAATCAACTAACTAATCTCGTAATAAGCATAAATAATTGAATACCAAGAATAATAACCAATTAATCAAAAGATCAAATAACTCTAGAAATCATGAATATCTAAAACAATGTTGAATTACAATAAAATAATTAACATATCATTGCCAAGAAAAAGAAAAAAAAGTAAAAGAAAGAACTCATAGATAAGCCTCCTTCTTCTTCCTTTGAAGACCTTCTTGTACAACCCTCATTGGACTTGAAGAATTCCTCCTTGGACTGAGTGATTTTCTATGATGATCAATGAATTCTCCCATTTTCCCTTGTGTTTTCCATCTATTTATAGGCTTAAGAGATGCCTAAATTCGTAGGTACCAAATTCTTGACCGAGTAGAAGTTGAGAACTGCTAAACCTCCTCGGATTTCCAAAAACGCGTAGAAAGATCGCAGCACTGCCTCAGGGAAAGACCATAGCCGGTGCCGCCTTGGTCCTTCGGAGCCGGCACTGCCTGTGCTTTGTTTCTTCACTTGTCCGCTGATTTTTCTCTGAATTGTGCTCATATGTTCCAAAATGTAGCTGGCGCCGATTCCTGCCTTGCAGCCGACGTCGCCTCTACCCTGTTTCTCGACGGTTTTGCTTTGTTTTACCCAAAATCCTGAGTTAATGATCAAAATACCTTTCCAATGGTAAAATCTCAAATATGACTAGTTATTTCATAAAATGTATTACAAAAGAGCTTCAAATAACTAAGCAAAGTATAACCAATTTAGCCTCTATCACATTCTCCCACACTTAACTCTTTGCTTGTCCTCAAGCAAAATATTAAGAACAAGTAGGAAAAACATAAGGTTTTAATCACTCAATCAATTCTAAAACCATATCTTTAATGCTTTCTTTATTTATGAACATAAAACATATGATACTAAATCTTTCACAACCAATGCAAGACTTTTGTATTGATAAATGACTTAGTAGAACCATCTCAATACTTTACAATATTCTCAAACCATTGGAAAGAAGTCAGTTTAAAAAGAGTATGCATTCTATATGCTTACTTTTCATACACTCTCTCCACTAATCTGAGACATATCATGATTCTACTTAGATCAAGTAGGACTTTTAAGCTTGTAATGTAAGGCTAAAGGTTTGTAATGTGGCTTAGCAAACGAGGGATATAGGAACATCAAAATTCAAAGAAAACTGAGAGTAAGCAAGAGAAGGGTAACCAAAATAAACCTATAATTCCCAACTCTTCTTGCTCTCCTATTCCAAGAATCAATCAAACCATAACCTTATATAACAACCCTTATGCATTTTAAGCAAATCCTGCATTGTTCTTCTTTTTTTCTTTTTCACCTCTTCTTATCATCAACTATTTTCCTCACAAGATCACTCAATTTTTCCAGCAATGGTGTCAAGTTTTTTATATGAACTTATTTTTATAGTTCACTCACCATCCTTTTTGTGATCTTTTCGCTCTTCTTTTTTTCAATTCTCTCTTCTTTCACTCCTTTTTTGTTTTCACTACTACTGTTCTTTTCTTTTTCACTCACTTTTCTTTTTAGCAGCTTGTTGTTTTCTCTTTTCACTTCCTCTCGTTTCTTTTCTTCTTTCTCATTTCTTTTCAACTTCTTCCTTCCATTCCACTTCCTTTCTTTTCCTAGCTCCACTTGTAATTGATCCATGACTGAAAGTAACAAGTCATGATCTCCATCCCTGCATTTTTTCCAACATACATATACTTTCATCCTTCAAGAGCATAAAGATTTGGAAATTATACAAACTCTCAGCACAAGTAATAGACAAAATATCGTGAAACTTTTAAAGAAAGAAATCACCAATTTAAGCTCAAAATAGGTACTAGGGATAATATAACAATAGGTAGGCTTGAAAAGCTCAAACTATCCAAAAAGGCCTATTACCATCATCCCTAAGTTAAATCATGAATGTCTTTCTTATTTCGCCTCAAGAGGTATTCAAGTAAGTTCTAGAATGTTCCATGAATTTTAGAGAAAAATAGGTTCAAGAATAATGCAAAGCATTTGATCAAGAACTATTTTGTCCAAGTGAGTGGAAAAAGTCATGCATAAGCCATCAATGATCTAGAACATATGCTCTATAATCCATCATACAGACATGCACTAAAAAAATATAGCATGACATCTCCAGAAAATCAGAAACTGGTGAAAATTTTTGAAAAATCCCGCTCCCAAGAATATGTATCCTAAGAATTTGTATAGAAGAATTGTCAATCAAACCTCTTCCCCACACTTAAACTGGACATTGTCCTCAATGGCTAAACAAATATAACCAGAACAAACAATACCATGGGACCAAAAATATAAAGGAGAAGAGATAAGAAAAACAAACTTTCATTCCAAATTAGCTCCAAAAGTTTCACTCTTCTAAATCTTTAAATTTTCAAAACTTTTAAACCAAATTTTTCTAAAGTAGCTCACCACTAAGAAAATACCAAGATAATTGATAAATACTTAGACAAAGTATATCACCAAACCACTCCCCCATACTTAAATTGGACAATATCCTCATTGGCAAAAAATTAAACACAAGAAAGCATCTCCAAAGGGACTAAAAACAACAATGGGTTAGAAAGTTTAAGTAATACTTCCCAAGTGCAATAATGCTCCAATAGATATCCAATCTTGAGGTAAAGAGAAGGGCTTGTCCAGGAGGGCTTTATTCCTCCCGTTGAATGGGGTAAAGGGTAGAGATTACCACCATTCTCCAAGGACTTTTACGATATAGTATTGAAAAATCCAATGCCTTGAAGCATGATAAATTCAACACATCATTATTTGGACCCATATTCTTTGAGAAAAGAAGAGGAACCTAGGAAATAATGTGACAAAGAGAGGTTAGGATTATTAGCACATAGAGAAGAATTGAATACCTCCCTGCCCACATTAGATAATTGTCCCTCATAGAATTTCTTCTTGGAGATTCTCTTGTTCGAATGTATGGGCCAGCATGAACTTATGATTCTCCTCAACAATCTTAACTAAGTGTTTCCTTTGCTTGCACAATCATTGGGAAGCTTTTTCATGCCACTGAACAGATGAATTTATATTGGCAACAAAAGAATTCACTAATGCTTCTAATGACGTCTCACTAAAAACATCAACATGAGCTTGTAATTTTGACAATCAATACACTAATGTTTTTTTTTTTTTTTAATGCAAGAAAAATGATGAACATGTAATAATGATGAATAATTCTATTTAATTCATGAAGACATGATAAAAAGAACAAAACAAAACAACCAAAATAAAAATTGTTTCAAACAACAAAAATGACTTCACTACTTTCCATGGCCTACACCTATAAAAGATAAGAAGAAAGTTAGACAACTAAAATTCATATTTAAAATAAAATTAAAAGAAGAAAAAGTTAATTAATTACACATTGTTAAAGTTAGTAGGTTAGATTATAAGGGTATACAAGATACACACGATACAAAAGATAGCACCTTTTTGCGAAAAGAACAATTGTACATAATTTACATATTTACGTATTTACATATTTACATGGTTAAATCAACAAAATCCAAGTTTTCATGTTATTATTCCCTGGCAACGGTGCCAAAAACTTGATGTGTCAAGACTTGGGTATAAAAACCATACAAAACTAAGCACATTCCCAATCAAGTACAAATTAAAATGTTAAACCTAAATCACACATATGAGTAAGTGTACTCATCATTACCTGAGCATATGGTTCAAACGAGTGTCTATCCTCAAGGAACAAGTAGATATTAATTACCCTTCTTTCATTGTTTAACCGACTTGATAAAGTGAGAAACAAATAAAAAGGAAAATTAAAAATAAAATAAAAATATGTATATGTCAAGGATGTAGATTTATGTAACTCAAGCCATTGTTTAGACAAACATGATCTTAAAGAACTTAACCATTATCATAACCAATCATTCTCTTGGCACAATGAAGGATGAAGGTAGACTCACTTTGATGGTCAATCCATAAAACCACTATCTTCTAGATAAATTAGAATCACTTGGTCCGTCTCAACTAATTCATCCAAAAGACGCATTAAACACAATCCTTAATTAAATTCCCTTAGTCTCGGTGAATTTAGAGCATGAAATTAATCAATGAACCCTTGGTCTTGGAAGACATCAATTAACCTTCAATTACTAGTTCTTAAACAATCAACCCTCTTTGGTCCAGCAAGTCAATTGCCAACAGAATATGAAATTAATAAATCGAAACACCCATCAACCCCCTTTGGTCCAGCAAGTCAATGGATAGAATCAACTAACTAATCTCGTAATAAACATAAGTAATTGAATACCAAGAATAATAACCAATTAATTAAAAGATCAAATAACTCTAGAAATCATGAATATCTAAAATAATGTTGAATTACAATAAAACAATTAACATATCATTGTCAAGAAAAAGAAAGCAAAGTAAAAGAAAGAACTCATAGACAAGCCTCTTTCTTCTTCCTTTGAAGACTTTCTTGTACAACTCTCCGTGAACTTGAAGAATTCCTCCTTGGATTGAGTGATTTTCTATGATGATCAATGAATTCCCCCATTTTCCCTTGTGTTTTCCATCTATTTATAGGCTTAAGAGGTGCCTAAACTCGTACGTACCAAGTTCTTGGCCGAGTAGAGGTTAGGAACTGCTAAAACTCTTCAGATTTTCAAAAACACGTAGAAAGATCGCAGCATCGCCGTAGGGACAGACCACAGCCGGCACCGCCTTGGTCCTTCGAAGCCGCGCCGCCTGTGTTCTGTTTCTCCACTTGTCCACCGATTTTTCTTCGAATTGTGCGCATATGTTCCAGAATGCAACCGGCGCCGGTTCCAGCCGGCGCCGCATCTGCTTTGTTTCATGACGGTTTTGCTTTGTTTTACCCAAAATCCTAAGATAATGACCAAAATACCTTTTCAACGGTAAAATTTCAAATATGAAAGAATATAACTAGTTATTTCACAAAATGTATTACAAAAGAGCTTCAAATAACTAAGCAAAGTATAACCAATTTAGCCCCTATCAGGGGGGGAGGGGAGAGTATATGCATTGAAGATATTTTCTATATCATTTTTGTGTGAAAATTTTCTTTTTTTTTTTTGTGATTTTCATTTATTAGCAAGGTTTAATTCTTTTTCTTACTTAGATGTGAATTTTTGTCATTCATTAGGTGGATTTTTATGAAATTGGTTTATTGCATAAGATAATTTTAAGACTTGAGAATTTGGATTAATCTTGTTTATGCATTGGTGTTTGAGTATTATTTAACTCATCTAGTTTGAATATGGAAAATATGATGAATGTGGGAAAAATTTATTGACTAACTCTTATATTATGGGTTTAAATTTTGCTTAGCTTGGAGCTATGATAGGAATGTGAGGAGATAAAAGATCTTTGAATGGAAAGATTGTGGAAAATTGTGAAAAATTTTTGTGAGTTGAAAAAATAAATTGAGCAAAAAGAGTTGATTGTTGTTTCCTCTTTGAAAATGAGAAAGTATTATTTTTGCTTGATTATTGGGGCCAATACGGATAGTAAAGAAAAATCTACTTTCTTGAGGCTATAAATTCCCAAGAGCAAAAGAGAGGAAAGTTGTTGAAAAAAAAAAAAAAAAGAAGTAATGACTAAAAGGGGGTCAATACGATCTGTGAAGAGAAATCCATGCACTTGTGGCTATCAATTCCCTAAGTCATTGAAAAAAATTCAGAGGAAACAATTTTGAGTGCTTTTCTTATATCATGACTTGAGTTGTGTAATTTTTGGATTTATAATACTTAGGTTGGTAGATAACTTGACTTGTGTAATTCATGTCAACTATGTTCTTACTTGAAGGATGAAATAATTTTCTTAGACTAAGGTATAAACTTGATTAATTTGACTTCGAATGTTTTGTGATGTTTTATCAAATTTTTCAAAGTTTAATTGTTTTCAAAGGGTTAGATGAATGGTAGGAGTTTTATCTAAAGTTTGAAAAGAAGTTATAATTCTTGTTAGGTTTCAAAATTTGTGGAAGAATAAAGGCTTGTGTTTTCTTGATGATTTTCTTGACGTAAGTGTTTTTGCTTGATGATAAGCAAAAGTTTAAGTGAGGGGGTACGTGATAGGGGCTAAAATCATCATTATTTTCTAGTTATTTGGGGTTAAATTGAAATACTTTTGATGTAATAACTAGGCATATTCCTTCCTACTTGACATTTTGCTTGTGAAAAGTGTTTTTGAAAAATTTGTGTAGATTTAAGTTCATTTCGAGCAAAAAGTGGACAAATTCTAGAATGCACCTGGTGCCAGGTCTAGCTAAGGCACCAGGTGCCAGGTCCACTTTGGCCAAATAGTGAAAGTAGAGTAGCTTTCAGGAAGAAAAATAGAATAGACCTATGGGTCGACTAGACCTGGTGCCAGGTCCGCTTAGAAGAGGCAAAATTCTGTGCAATAATTTGGTAATTTTCTAAAGATTTTGGTATTTTTTGAATCCTACTCAGCCAAGACTCCTCAAACAATGAATTTTAGCATCAAAAAAGCCTATTTAAAGAAGAAAAAAAAGAGAGAAATGAAGTGAATCCAAGACTCAAAGTTGCACATCACTCAAAGGAGAAGGAGATTCACCATTCAAGAAGCATTGTTCAAGAGAGTCTTCAAGGGAGAAGAAGGAGTCTTGTCTATGAGTACTTTCTTTTATCTTTGTTTTCTTTTTCTAGAACAATGATATATTCAATGTTTTCATTGTAATTTGATATTGTTTTTGGGATTCATTATTTATTAAGTTAATTTAGTCTTTTGATCAATTGAATATTGTTCTTGTTATTTGATTACTTATTTTTATTACGGAGTTAGTTGATTGATTAATTTTTATTATTAACTGGCTTGGAAAAATAGGTTGGTAATGACTTCAATTAATTAATTTCATCTTTGGTATCTCTTAACTTGCTTGAAAAGGGGGTTAATTATCTAGAACTTAGGTAATCAAAGGTTGGTTGATAATTTTCTAGAATATGGATTCATTGACTAATTTCATGTTTTAAATCACTTAGAATATAGGGGTTTATATGAGAATTTATTTTAGTGCATCTTTTGGATAAATTAGTTGAGACAAATATGTTTACTAATTTAGCTAAAAGTTAGTGATTCCATGGATTGCAAACGAAGTGGGTCTATTTTAAATCCTTCATGAGACCAAGGCGATAATTGATTGTGATATGTGCTAAGTGATTCATTATCATGTTTTCAAAATCCTTTGTCTAAATTGCATATTTTGATATCCTTGAGTTGTACATATTTGTTTATTCTTCTTTCTATTATCTTATCAGTTTATTTGGTTGGTTAAACAATGAATAAAAAGTGACTAGTGTGTACTTATTCCTTTGAGGATAGATAATCGTTAATTCCTTATACTATGCTTGTGATGAATATACTTGTTCGTATGTGTATTTTGGGATTAATGTTTTAATTAAAACTTGTCTAAGGGATGGATTTAATTTTATTGATTTTTATACACACAAAATTTACACATTAGTACTCTTAAAGTTTCTCACCCAGTTAATGGTACTTTCAAAGTCAATGGGAATAGGGTGAAACATTATTTTGGTGAGACTTTCGCGACTTTGGATCGTATGGATATTTTTCTCCATGATTCATGACTTTTCTTATGTTTTCTTTTTAGTTGATTTTCTTTCCTTTTATTTTAACTTTCTTTTCTTTTTCTAGAGTTTTGTTTTCTATTTTTTTGTTTCTTTTGTTTTGTTTAGGTACACTTTTCCCAAGACCTCCATATGGTAGTGTATTGGACCTAATGTGATATGGAAGTATTTTCTTTTGTCTACTATTTCTCTTTATTTCTTTTGGTCTTCTTGGCTTGGCTTTCATTGTTCTATTTTTGTCCATTGAAGACAATGTCTCATTTAAGTGGAGGGGGGGAGGAGTTTAGCATTAAAGATATTTTCCATTTCATTTTTTGTGTGAAAATATTTTTAGTTTCATTGACTTAGCAAGGTTGCAATTCTTTTTCTTACTTGGATATGAATTTTGCCATTCATTTGGTGGATTTTTATGAAAATGGTTTATTGAATGGGATATTTTGAGACTTGAGAATTTGGAATAATCTTGTTTATGCATTAGTGTTTGAGTATTATTTTATTCATCTAGTTTAAATACAGAGAATTTGATGAATATGAGGAAAGTTGTTGGCTAGCTCTTGTACTATAAGTTTAAACTTTGCTTAACTTTGAGTTGTGATAAGCAATAAGAGGAGAACATTGTTTTTTTTAGTGGAAAAATTGTGAAGAAAATTGAGATGAATATTGAGCAAAATGAGTTGATTATTGTTTCATCTTGATAATGAAGTATTATTTTTGCTTGATTATGGGGCCAATATGGTAGTGAAGAGAAATCCACTTTCTTGAGGCTATTAATTCCCAAGAGCAAAAGAAAGGTAGGAAAAAGAGATTGTTGAAAAAAAAAAAAAAAGATGATGAGTGATGACTATAAGGGGGCCAATACGGCGCATGAAGAGAAAATCATGCACTTGAGGCTATCAATTCCCTAAGTCATTGAAGAAAAACAATTGAGAGAAATTTTTTTAAAGTATTTTCCTTCAATCACAATTTGAGTTATGCAAATTTTGGATTTATAAAGCTTGAGTTGGTAGATAGCTTGACTTGTATGTTTCATGTTATCTATGTTTTTGCTTAAAGGGTGAAATAATGTTCTTAGATTAGCATATAAACTTGTTTAATTCGATTTCAAGGGCCTTGACATGTCTTGTTTGGTACTTTATCTTGTGAATATTTTCAAAAAGGTTGAGAGAATGGCAAGGATATATCCAATGTTTGAAAGAAAATTGTGACTTTGTTCTAAGTAAACTTTTTGAGAAGATTGCCTTGCTTTTTCTTTGTTTTAATGGTCTTTGCTTGAGGACAAGCAAAGGTTCAAGTGTGGGGAATGTGATAGGGGCAAAATTCAACTATATTTTCCTAGTTATTTGAGGGCATTTTGTGATACATTTATTGTAATAACTAGGCATATTCATTCATATTTGATATTTTACCTTTGGAAAGGTGTTTTGGACTTTTATTGCAAAAGACAACAAAAAAACATCAAAACCATCGCCGTCAGAGCACAACCGGCGCCGATCGTAACCTATTGAACAGGCATCGGCCCTAATCTAGAAACATGGAAGTTTTTGGTTGAAAAATAGAGCATGAACAGGCTGACTAGAGCACGGTCGGCACCGCCTCTACACTGTCCCATGTCAGTGAGCTTTTCAATTTTGCACGGATTTGGAAATTTCCCAAGAGTTTTGGAATTTTCCAATTTCTACTCGACCCAGAACTCTTAGGGGAAAATTTTAGTCTTTTGGAAGCTTATTTAAACAAGAAAAATGCAAGACAAAAGTAAGAATTCAAGGATCAAATCAGAAAATCACTCATTGAAGGAGGAATTCATTAAATCAATAAGGGTTGTTCAAGAGAGTCTTCAAAGGAGAAGAAGGAGGTTTGGCTATGAGTAATTATTATTATTTTTTTTACCTTTGTTTTCTTGTTCTTAAACAACGATAGAATCAATGTTTTCTTGTAATTCAACATTATTTAGGGATTCATGATTTCTTGAGTTAATTTAGTGTTTTGTTCAATTAATTATTTATCTTAGGATTTGATTACTTGTATTTTCTTACGAAGTTGAGTGGTTGATTTTTGTTATTAACTTGCTTGAAAAATGGGTTAATTGTTAAGAACTTGGTAATCAAATATTGGTTGACGATTGCTAGAATATGGATTCATTGACTAATTTCATGTTTTAAATCACCTAGAGTATAGGGATTTTTATGAGGATTGATTTTAATGCATCTTTTAAGTAAGACTGGTGAGATAGAATATATCCATTAAGTTACTTAGAAGATAGGGAATCATGGATTGCAAATGAAGTGGTTCTAATTTAATCCTTCATGAGACCAAGATAATAATTAATTGTGATAATTGTTAAATAGTTCATGGTCATGTTTTCGAGAGTATTTGTCTAATTACATATTCTTTCGTCCTTGAGTTGCATATATTTTTATTTATTTTTCTTTTTATTATCTTAACACTTTATTTGATCGGTTAAATAATGAATGAAAAGTGATTAGTGTGCACTTGTTCCTCAGAGAATCGATACTTGTTAATTCCCTATATTGTGCTTACGATAAGTATACTTTCTCGTATGTGTGTTTTAGGATTAATATTTTAATTAAAACTTGACTAAGGCATGGATTTAAATTTAATTATTTTTATACACTGAAAATTTATGCATTAATAAGCAATATTAAAATTCCAAGTTGGTTTAGAAGAGATCATTTTATTGTGGTGGTTAATTTTTATCCTAGGGCTACTATCATCTACACCTAAAATGGTAGCTAATTGGGCCCTAGTTAAAATTATGCAGGTTCCTTTTACAAACGTTTTGATTTATTTCAAATGTCCTTTCCTTTTATTTTTCATGTTTGCATAAAATTCCATTACAAGGGCAAGGCAAAATTGCAAGCCTAAAATTGGACCCCAATCTATCCTTCCAAACATCTCAGTTATATTTAAAGATCGATCAAGGGAAGGCTTGATTGTTTTTTCAACAGTGATCCTATTCAAAGCCCTAGCATCATACCATTCCTAACATTGTTCATCAGTGAAATTCGTTGCATGAAAAGAAGGTAGCTCTGAAGATGGGTCAAAAGATGAGGATAGTTTAGTGCATTTGTGAGGTTTGAAAAATTGTTTTGTTTTCAGCATTTTGACTCAACTATACACACTTTGAAAATGGTTTTCTTTTCAATAAAAAACTTATTGCAAATTTTTTATTTTTAAGAAAAACAATTCTCAAAATACCATTAACAATGTCCAACTAAAATAGCAAAAATATAATATCAAATCGCAATGTCAACAAGTATATTATCAAACTGAAGTCTCAACAAGGTCCCTATGAAGAATATCACATTTCTACTCAAAATGTACCTACAACATTGGCCAAATCAAGAATTCCAACAAAATATAAAAACAACATTAATAGCACAAAAAACACAACTCAATTTTCTCATACATAGTTTCAGCTCCAAATAAGCTCAACAAGAATATTTCCAAGAAAAGTAAATATTTTCTCATAATACAATACCAATGAATATCGAGAAAATTCAAGAAGAAAGCATTTACGTTACTTGAAGGAATTTGAGCACAATTGTGTTCTTCTAGCTTTTGATAGTCATGACTTGGAAGAGAAAGGCAGGTAGTGAGAAGAATGTGGAAGAAGAAGAGGCAATGATCTCTAGAGAAATTAGGAGAAATCAATGGAAGTATGGTGGAATGAAAAAAGAGGTATAAGATTATGAAAAGGAAAAGAAAAAGGCCAAGAAAAAGGAAAAGAACAAGAGTTGGCTTTGGTTGTCTGAGTGTGGACAGACAGAATACCAAGGAGGAATTTACTAGTTTTGTCTGGTTGTGAAATAGCAAAGTTGAAAGCAAACAAGCCATGTTGGGGTCTTTATTGTCTTCTTTTAGGAAAAACAAACACTTGCACGTGAAGTGGGCTCGGATAGTATGGATGTTGACCGAGCTGTTGTTAGCCAAGCCAAGTGGAAAATCCAGATTTTTTTTTTAATAGAAACAAGAAAATGCAATAGCAATTAAAATAAATATATATTACAACAACTTGTGTTATAACAATATATTTCAACTAGTTATTATTACAATTACTAATATTTCTATTGTTACATAAAATAATTAAATAATCACAATCATAAAATAATAGCACTAGGAAAATAAATACAACAATATAGACTAATTACAAAATACAAAATATATATATATATATTATTAGTGTCAGTATTAGTAAAATAAAATATTTAGCTATTAAGAAAAATACAACAACAAACATTATAACAAGATATGGTTTATTCACAACAAATATTATTATTATTATGAAAAATAAATAAATATATACAATAAAATAAGAAAATTATTTATATGGTACCAAAGAAAAAATATTTACATATTTACATGGCTAAATCAATGAACTCCAAGCTTTCATAATATTGTTTTTCAGTGATGTGTATTTTATTTGGGTATAAAAATCATAGAAAAATAAGCACATTCCTAATCAAGTTTAAATTAAAACGTTAATACTAAATTACACATATGAGCAAGCGTACGCATCATTAACAGAGCATAGAGTTCAAACGAGTGTCGATCCTCAAGGAACAAATAGACATTAATCACATTTCTTTCATTGTTTAACTGACTCTATAAAGTGAAAAATAAATAAAAAGGAAAATAAAATAAAAATAAAAATATATGCATGTCAAGGATGGAGAAGTATGTAACTTAAATCATTATTTTGACAAACATGACCTTAAACTACCTAACCATTATCATAACTAATCATTCTATTGGCATCATGAAGGATTAATATAGACTCACTTCATTTCCAATCCTTGAATCCCTATCTTCTATATAACTTAGCATCACATTCCTGTCTCAGCTAGTCTTACCCAAAAGGTGCATTAAACACAATCCTTTGATTAAAGTTCCATTCCCGACAAACTTAAAATATGAAATTAACCAATGAATCCATTACTGACAGACATCAATTAACCTTTAATTACCAATTCTTAGCAATTAACCCCTTTTCCATGCAAGTTAAGAGACAACATATATAAAACCAATAAGTTGAAACCACCATCAATCCCTTTTCCAAGCAAGTTAATGGAAAGAAACAACCAATTAATCTCGTAATCAACCTAAGTTATTAAATACCAAGAAAACAATCAATTAATCAAAAGATTAAGTAACTCTAAAAATCATGAACACCTAAAACAATGTCAAATTACATTAAAACAATTAATACACCATTGTTCAAGAAAAAGAAAACAAAGTAAAAGAAAGTACTCATAGACAAACCTCCTTCTTCTTCCATTGAAGACCTTTTTGTACAACCCTCCTTGAATTGAAGAATTCCTCCTTTGATTTGAGTGATTTTCTATTATGATCAATTAATTCTCCCATTTTCCCTTGTATTTTCCATCTATTTATAGGCCCTAAACTCATTGGTGTAGGGTTTTTGGCCAAGTAGAAGAAGGAAGATACTAAAACTCCACAGATTACCAAATACCGCGTAGAAAAATCAAAGCACCGCCTTAACTTCAGAGCACAGCCGGCACCGTCTTGGCTGTCGGAGCTGGCGCCGGTTCCATTTTGTTCCGGTCTTGATTCAACAATTTTTTTGTCACCTTGAAGTTCGTGCAACCAGTGCATGGCCGGTGCCAGTTCCTCTGTCCTGGCCGGCACCGCCTCTATTCTATTTTGCGATGTTTTTGCTTCGTTTTACCTCTAAAATCTGAAATAATGAACAAAATACATTTTCAAGGGTAAAATCTCAAATATGATGGAATACGACTAGTTATTGAATAGAATATATCACACAAGATCCTCAAATAACTAGGAAAAATATGCTTAATTTAGCCCCTATCACATTTCCCCACACTTAGCTCTTTGCTTGTCCCCAAGCAAAGTATCAAAGACAAGTAGGAAAACACAAGGTTTAACAATCACTCAATTAATTTCAAAATAATATCTTCATTCAAGAACATAAAACACATGCTACTACATCTTTCACAACAAATGCAAGACTTGTGTAAGTGAATAATCACTTAGTAATACTATCCCAATACTTAACAATATTCTCAAACCATTGGGAAGAATTTAGTTCAAAAAGATTATGCATTCCATAAGCTTACTTTTCATACACTCTCTCCACTAATCCGAGACATATCATGATTCCACTTAGATCAAGTAGGACTTTTAAGCTTGTAATATAAGGCTAAAGGCTTGTAATGTAGTTTATCAACCGAAAGATATAGGAGATTCAAATGTCAAAGAAGCTGAGAGTTCGCAAGAAAAGGATAAACAAAATGTATCAATAATTTCCAACTCTTCTTGCTCTCCTATTCCCAAAAATCAATCACAACCAAAACCTTATTTAGCAATTCTAGTACAACTCAAGCAAATCCTGTATTTTTCTTTTTTCTTATCTCTTTTCATAAACTCTTCTCTATTTTCTCAAAAGATCGCTCAAATTTTCAACAATGGTGTCAAGGAGTTGATATGAACTCAACTTTTATAACTCAATCACCATTTCTTTTGTGATTTTTCTTTTCTTCTTTTTTTTCTCAAGAATTTTTATTTTCTTTCTCTTTTTCTTTCTCTCTCTCTTTTTTTGTCATTCACTGCTACCTTTTTTTTCTTTCTCAGTTTCCATATTTTCTAGCAGCTTTTTCTCTTCTTTTCTTGTGTTCAATCTCTCTTTCTCGTTCTTTTCTTTCCTTACTTTCTTTTCACTTTCTAGCTCAACTCAATTCTTGATACATGACTGCAAGTAACGAGTCATGATCTTTCTCCAAGTACTCTTCCTCACATTCTCCTTCATGTACTTTCATCCATCAAGAGCATAAAGATTTGAAAAATTAATCAAACTCTCAAAACACAAGTAATGGACAAAGTATTGTGACGGGTTTTAAAGAATGAAATCAACAATTTAGGCTCAAAATAGGCACTATGGATCATATGAAAATAGGTAGGCTTGAAAAGCTCAAACTATCCAAAGAAGGCCTATTACCATCATCCCTAAGTTAAATCATGACTGTCTTTCTTATTTCGCCTCGAGAGGTATTTAAGTAAGTTCTAGAAGGCCCCATGAATTTTAGTAGAAAACTAGGTTTAAGAACAATGTAAAGCATTTGATCAAGAACTACTTCGTCCAAGTGAGTGCAAAAAGCCATGCATAAGCCATAAATGATGTAGAACATATGCTTTATGATTCATCATAAAGAAATGCATTAAAAGAATAGATTGAAATCTCAAAGAAAGTCAGAAAAATTTTGAAAATTTTTTTTGCAAGTAGGCTAGAGTATATGCATAGAAGAATTTTCAACCGAATCACTCCCCCATACTTAAACTGGACATTGTCCTCAATGGAAAAATAAAAAGAACAAGAATTAAACAATGCCATGAGACAAAAAATATATAGGAGAAGAGATAAGAAAGTCAATACTTCCATAGATAGTGTAATGTGTTGTACAAGCTCTGAATGCTTGAAGAATGAGGCATTGGCAAAGTACCTAAAAAGAAAAATACCAAAGAGTACACCAAAGCATAAAAACTAGAAAAGAGAAATAAACCAAAAACAAAAGAAAGAAAATAGTACAATAAAGAAAATAAATAAAAAACTAACTAGAAAAGACATTAAAAGAGAAAAGAAAAACAAGAGTGAACAAGGAGAGAAAATACGGCACAATCATTCCTCCTCATCATCATCCACATCATCATCAGCTGGTGCAGAAGTTCCCTCACCACCATGGTGCCCAGAAGATTGCTGCCGCAATTCCTCCAATTGCTACTCCATAGTAGCTTGCCGTCTCGCCATGTCATCCATAGATCCCTGCAAGCGTAGGAGCAACTCTGCTTGCTAGTCTAAGTGTCCCAGCATGACAGTCTCAAAGTCAGTCTGGGGTTAGGACTGAGAATTGCTAGCTCGTGCATGTGTCGACGGCAGTGAGGGGTGCTTCTCCTCCTCGGTGGATGTCCTAACGTATCCGGGATATCTGACCTCTTGTAGGGTTAGCCATTTTTTCAATTCTGAGTTATACTTGTACCCACAACTTGTCAATGTTTGTTCTGTCACCATATCGTCCTTAGTGGTAGCCTCCATCAGTTCTTCCTCAAGACTAACACCAAAGTCTTTCAGAATTTTCATTATAACCATAGGGAAGACAAAGGTCTTTGTAGCTAGACGATGTTGAACCACATCCCTAATAGGTTGAATAATCAGGGGTGCAAGAGGGATAGGCAGAGTGTTCATCATCCAATGCAAAATGTTGGTGTCAATAAGTCGAGTTTCATTAAACCCACTAGCACAGGGTACAACATTAAACCCAAACATATAGACTAGCGCTCTAAAGTTGGTAACAAGATCATTGTTTGAATAGAAACTGTTGGTTTGAAAGGCATTATGCTTATACAACCCTAAAGTGGCTCTATTCCCTCGGCATCCCAATTCGGGTCAGAAAGAATCTTTTGATTGTTCACGTCTTTCCATTGCCATGAATCATCATCAAACACCTGGAGAAGGGTAGCTAAATGATTTTGGATGATGACAATGGGGATTCCTTTCACTCTCATTTCTATATAAGGAAGGTGTTTATTACCCTTGTCAACCATATTAGCATAGAATTCCTTAATGAGTACTGGACAATACTTTCCTTTCAGCTATACTATCGAACCCCATCCTAACCTCCTAAACATCATTCCTAACTTAAGGCCATGGTCTAGGGTAGGTGCAAAAGTACGTTCGACAATGATTTTATTGGATGCCCTCCTATTGTACCATTCCTCACAAGATGGACCAATAAACTCAGTTGGTCTAAGGAACAAGGGATTAATGGATGAAGGGATAGAGGAAGAAGAAGCTCTCACCCTTTTAGAGAAATGACCTCATGCTCTAGACATAGTATCAAATAAGGAGTGGTGAAAATAGGAGGTTATAACTAATGAGTTCAAAGACTTCAAACAGGGTGTAAACACAATCTCAACTCTTATTCAACCGTTAACCAATCTCACAACCACAAAGCCCAAACTCCTGCAATGTATACACGCCAATCAACAATCAATTCAATCTTCTCCAATCAATCTAACATAACCTACAACAATACATGTAAAGCTCTCTACAAAGAACAAATGTGTTGAATATCCCCAATGCATTCGAGTATACATGATCATGTGAATGAAGGCATTATCATGGCATTACGTGAAAAATAATGCGAAGTGCATATGTAGAAATTATTCAACCATCATAAATAATCACAATTCTAACCTTAAATATATATACATGAAGTTCCTAATGATTATGTGCATAAAGCAAGTATCAAGAACCGTTAACTCCTAATGTATTCAAAATATGAAGTTCAAGGAGTAATGCACAATTCAAGATAGCATAAACAACCCCAATTTTTGGCCAAAATTGTCCCTACAATTAGAAAGAGTCATATACACCATTTTAACCATGGGAATGGAATAAAAATCATACTTTTGTGCTCGTGTATGCATGGGCAAGCAAAAGATGTAAGTTTTTTGCAAAAATCCAAACTCCATGCTTGTGGATTGAAGATGAGTTTGCAATGCAAAATAGAAGATTTTGATATTTTTGATCCGTAGGAGCAACAAAAGAGAGGAAGATAGATGTTATATAAGTGATTAGGAGGTGAAAAATCAAAATTTGGGAAGTTGGGAAGGTGAAGCTAGAGTGGATTAGAGAGAATTTAAGAGGGAGTTGGAGATTTTGAATGAAAAAGGAGCCAAAATGGCCTATCTTATATGCCTTACCCGACAAGAACCGGTGCTGGTCATAGCCACAGTCGACGCCGACTGCATTCTGTTCGGTTCTCCAATTTTTTTTTTTAAATTAATCAAAATGAGAAAAACACAATAATGATGAACAATGCACTCTAATTCTTGAAAAATAATCACCCAAACGACAGGAATAAAAATTGTCTCAATCACAAAAGTTGAAAGAAAAGTAAAAGAAAAAACTTCAATGTTTTCCACGGCTTTGATCCCGTGAATTTTCTTCAGTATTTCCTGTCAATGTCCGAGCTTGACGATCCCCCAGTAATTTAGCAAGTTGACCAATTTGATTTTCCATGTTGTGCATGGAGGCCTCTAGGTTTCTTGTTGTAACATCGACTCCTTAGAACTTAGATTCCGTTGTACTTACCAATTAGCCAATCAATTCTTCCAATGGTGGCATGGAAGGTGCTGCAGTATTGTTCATGGGGTTTCGATTCTTTTGAGTTCCTCCAAATTTGAAAAAGCCCTGCCTAGGTTGATTTCTATTGTTCGAAGAGGAATTAGGGTGATTTCTCGAACCAAGATTATAGGTAAAGCTATAAGGGTTGTTACATGGCCGGACATTACCTGCGAAAGCCACTTGCTTCGGGGTTTCTTAGAGTGACCTCATGTTTTGGCATTCATGATTGGGGTGTCCCTCTCCATAGAAATCACAACTGACGTTTAATACCTGGCCTTAAGGCATCACCATTTGTTCCATCTTTTGAGTAAAGGCATCCACTTTAGCCTCTAAAGCTACCACATCATCCACTTTGTGTACTCCTTGCACACGAGCTCTAGACCTTGTACTTCCCCAAGAATAGTTATTAGAAGCTAAATTTTTAATAAGATCGAATACCTATTCCAGGGTCTTATGATTGATGGAATCCCCTGCAGAAGAGTCTACCACTTGACGTGTTGTGAACGTGAGGCCATTCAAAAAGATTAGCATCTGCATTTCTAGCTCGAATCCGTGGTGTGGGCATTTTCTCAGCATCTCCTTGAATCTCTCCCAACTTTCATACAAAGGCTCAGAATCTGATTGTTGGAAGGCAAAGATCTCATTCCTAAGTTTGGCTGTCCTAGCTGGAGGAAAATATTTTGCCAGAAATTTTTCAGCTAGGGCATTCCAAGTAGTGATAGAACCTATAGGTAAAGACTTTAACCAAGATTTGGCTATATCTCTCAAAGAAAAAGGAAAAAAGTCTTAACTTTGTGGCATCCTCAGAAACATCATTCATCTTAAAAGTATCACAAATCTCAAGAAAACTAGCTAAATGAGCATTGGGATCTTCTTCAGGTAGCCCATCAAATTGAACCATGTTTTGAACCATGTGGATAATGTTGGGCTTTATTTTAAAATTGTTTACATCTATCCTAGGCCTAATGATACTCGAGCCTGTGCCCGAGATTGCGGGTTTCACAAAGTCATCCATAGCCCTCCTATCATTCTCAGCATTGTTATTTTGAGCACCATCCATGTTGACGGTAAAGTTCCTTTGGATTACCTGGAAAATTTTTGACAGTGTCCTTTCGATTTCAAGGTCAAAATCGACTATCTTGCCTTTGGATTTTCGGGTCATGTACCAAGGATAACACCTAAGAAAACAAGAAGCAAATTAGATAACAAAATTAAAAGATTACAGAGTTAGTAACTAAAATATAGTCAAAGTTAGTGGGTTAGGATACGAGAGTATACATAAATACACAAAATACAAAAGATAACACCTTTTTGAGAAAAGAATAATTGTACATATTTTACAGATTTACATATTTACATGGTTAAATCAACAAAGTCCAAGTTTTCATACAATTGTTTCCCGGTAACGGCGCTAAATACTTGATGTGTATTTTATTTGGGTATAAACATCATAAAAAAATAAGCACATTCCTAATCAAGTTTAAATTACAATGTTAACCCCAAATTACACATATGAGCAAGCGTACTCTCATTAACAGAGCATAGGGTTCAAACGAGTGTCGATCCTCAAGGAACAAGTAAACATTAATCACCCTTCTTTCATTTTTTCACTGACTCTATAAAGTGAAAAAGAAATAAAAAGGAAAATAAAATAAAAATATATACATGTTAAGAATGGAGAAGTATGTAACTTAAATAATTATTTTGGCAAACATGACCTTAAAGTACCTAACCATTATCATAACTATTCATTCTCTTGGCATCATGAAGGATTAATATAGACTCACTTCATTTCCAATCCATGAATCCCTATCTTCTAGATAACTTAGCATTAGATTCCTATCTCAGCCAGTCCTACCCAAAAGATGCATTAAACACAATCATTTGATTAAATTTCCACTCCTGGCAAACTTAAAACATGAAATTAACCAATAAATCCATTCCTGACAGACATCAATTAACCTTTAATTACCAGTTCTTAGCAATTAACCCCTTTTCCAAGAAAGTTAAGAGATAACATATGTGAAATCAATAAATTGAAACCACCATCAATCCCTTTTCCAAGAAAGTTAATGGAAAGAAACAACCAATTAATCTCGCAATAAACCCAAGTAATTAAATACCAAGAAAATAATCAATTAATCAAAATATTAAATAACATTAAAAACCATGAACACCTAAAACAATGTCAAATTACAATAAAACAATTAATACACCATTATTCAAGAAAAAGAAAACAAAGTAAAAGAAAGTATTCATAGATAAACCTCATTCTTCTTCTATTGAAGACCTTCTTGTACAACCCTCCTTGAATTGAAAAATTCCTTATTTGATTTGAGTGATTTTTTATGATGATCAATGAATTCACCCCTTTTATGTGCCTAAACTCGTTGGTGTAGGGTTTTTGGCCGAGTAGAAGTAGGAATATACTAAAATTTCACAGATTACCAAAAATCGTGTAGAAAAATCAAAGCATCACCTTAACTTCAAAGCACAGTCGGTGCTGCCTTGGCTGCCAGAGCCGGTGTCGGTTCCATTTTGTTTCGGTCTTGGTTCAACAATTTTTTATCGCCTCGAAGTTTGTGCAACCAGTGCATTGATGAGACTCCACTTCATCATAGTGGACGAGGACCGATAACTAGAGCGAGGACCAAGAAGCTTCAAGATGATTTTGAATTGATCATCAAACAATACTTGAGGATGAAGGAGGATTGGAGGGTTGAGGAAGCAAGCCAAGAGTTCGTGTTGATGGCCATCCGTGAAGGACCCCAACAAGAACTTAAGCCATCAATAAAAGGGAATGAAATTTAACAAGGGAGGCTTCCAGAGGACAACCGATGCCGGCTCCATGCAGCCAAACCGGCGCCGGTTCCATTCTGTCCAAAACCAACACTCAAGCAAACGAGAACCGGCCGAAGATAGAACCAAACCAGCACTGGCTTGATGTCCCAAACCGGTGCCGGCTTTCCCTTGGGCCACCGCTGATTGCTCCGCATTTTAATGCTTTTCTCCACCTTTCTTCATTTTTAAGTGTTTGTAAAGACTTATTTTGACCCTAAACTGTAATTAAACCTTAGGGATTACTTAGTTAGGGTTAGGATAGTATAAATTGCACCTTTATTGATTTGACAAGACAACACACTTCACTTTAATTCAAATTTAAGAGAGAATCTTGAGATGCCCTAGCCTCCTTGTTCATCTTGTTCAAGACCAAGCTTAAGGGTTAGTTCTCCTTTTGTAAGAGTCTCTAAATCTTTTGGATAATCCAATGTTATCTTCTTTGAATGGGTCTTAGTTGCATTTTCTTCTAAGGTTTGTTTGAAATTCAATATTTAGGTGCCTATCTTCTCTATTCTATTTGTTCTTGCTTGCCTTTGTTGCTTCAAGGATATTAAGGTGAGAATATAGTAGAACTTTCTACTCATCTTGAGGGTCTTTGAGGCTTTGTTCTTCAAGGGTTTGAAAGAGTATAGGTAGTTAGATTATTTTATCCTTTGTCACAAGAAGAAATCTCTGTTTTGGGTTCAATTGCTTGACTGAACAAACAGCCACCAAAAACACCCACAACACCAAGAAAAGCCACACAAGAGTTGTATCATGCATGGCCGGCGCCGGTTCCTCTGTCCTAGCCGGCGCTGCCTCTATTCTATTTTGCGACGTTTTTGCTTCGTTTTACTTTTAAAATCTGAAGTAATGAACAAAATACATTTCCAAGAATAAAATCTCAAATATGAAAGAATATAACCAGTTATTGAATAGAATATATCACACAAGAGCCTCGAATAACTAGGAAAAATATGCGTAATTTAGCCCATATTATTCGGCAACGACACCAGAAACATGATGCCTAAGATTTGGGTGTACAAAAATCATTTGAATTTAAATCCATCCCTAGCCAAGTTTTAATTGAAACATTAATCCTAAAATTACACATACGAGCAAATATACTGACCGTAAGCATAGTATAGGAAATTAACGAGTATCGATCCTCAAGGAACAACTACCATTAGCTACCGTTCATTTATTGTTTAAACTATCAACTAGAATGATAAAGAAATCAAAATAAAAACAAAAAATATATACAACTCATGGAGAGAAAGATATGTAATTAAACAGTTATCCTCAAAAATCATGACATGAATCATCTAATACTTATCACAACCAATCATTGTCTTTGCATCATGAAGGAATAAAAATTGAAACCACTTCTTTCCCAATCAATGGAATCACTATTTTTTTTATTAAATTAGCAAATTTTCCAATCAAACCAATATAACCAAAGAAATGCATTAAACTCATCCTTCAATAATTACTCATATACTCTAGGTGATAATGAACATGAAATTATCAAATAACCCTATACTCTAGGTGCAATCAACTAAACTTTGACTACCTTGGTTCTATTCTCAACATTCTTTCCCAATCTAATTAAGATAACAAATACATAGAATTGATTAAATTGAACTTAATCTAACTTCTTTTCCCAAATCTATTAGACACAAGCTCAATTCCATCAATCTATCAAATAAAATCATGTACTCAAATACCAAGAATAATACTCAATTGATCAAAAATTAAATAAATTACAATATCATTAATCTAAAAAATAATATTCAAATACAATTAAAGAATTAAATTCATCATTGTTCAAGAAAACAAAAATAAAGGAAAGAGATAAGTACTCATAGACAAGCCTTTCAATTTCTAATGAAAGCCCTTCCACAATCAATGCTTAAGTGATTTCTCTAGAGAAAATATTAATGGTGCACTCTAAAATATATGTTTAATGATCCGTATTGTGCACCCCTTCTTCAAACCTAAATGGACAATATTTATAGTTACACAAACTTCCTAAAAATCCTATACCAAGAAGAAGTAATTTTCTAATCTAAAATAGCTTCGAAATTCTTGTATAGATCCTACTAAAGTCCACTGCCTTAAACTGATACATGAGCCGATTTTGAGCCATCACAAGTCATTAATCCATTCTTTTGATTAAAGCCACAAAACAAAGCCACTGAAACCCAAGCCATATCTTTCTTATCTTTGCTACCGAAGCTACTGAGAAATCGAGCTGAGTTGCTGAATCTACTAAGTGACTTGAGCCAAGTTGAAGCCTGAGCTAAAGAAGAATTGATACCATCCAAGCCGCAAAGCTTCCCGAGCCGACACCTTCTTCTTCTTCTTGCTGAAACTGCCGACCACTTCCCGAGCCATAAAGCCATTTCCTCGTTCTTTCTTCTACCAGCCACGAAGCTAATGAGCCATGAGGGTTTAAGCTGAGCTCGCTAGAGACATCTCCTTTCTTCTTCCTACCGAGCTACAGCTAGCCAAGTTGCGGCTCCTTTCTTGTTTGTAATACATCCTCCCATGGATGTAATGTATGCTCCCATGGTTCTTTTTTTTTTTTCTTTTGTCTCTTTTATTTTGTTCAATGACAAGGGAATTTATCAAGCCGTCAAGCTATGGCTTTCATTTGTTGAAGCCTCCCATAGCTTCCTTTCATCCTCCCACGGCTTCCCTTGTTTTTCCTCTATTTTGTGTTGTTTGTCGTTGTACCAAGTCAGTCTTCTTGGCTTGGTCCTGGGTTTTTATTGAAATTTCTTTAATTTTACTCCAAATTCACCAATTTTCATATAAAATATCAGAAAAATATTTTTATAAGTGAAATATCAAATACAAAGGAGTATGACTAGTTATTATATCAAAAGTACCACAAAATATCCTTAAATAACTAGGAAAATATATGTAAATTTAGGCCCTTCAAGTGCATCAACCAAAGTCCAAAGTTGGTTGTCATACATGGAATCTATTTCTCACTTTATGACTTAAAGTGATTTGTCAGATTCTAAACTATTCAAAACTTCTTTGTAAGTGGTAAGCCTATTTTCTTCTATGAGTGTTATGTCATTGTGGTCAGTGATAAGAATTCCATATCTCTCAAGTGCTACACATATCCTACTTAATCTACGAGATTCTTGTGTATTAGATGGTTTATCTATTTTATCAATAGATTCAGGATCAACTGGTTGATCATTGTTTGGTTGAGCTTCTTGAACTTCACTAAGTTCAGTTTTGTTCCCACTATCTCCTTTGAGCATGAATTCCATTTCTAGGAAAATATCATACCTTGAAACAAACACACTTTTTTCAATAGGAAGATACAAATAATATCTATGAGATTCTTATGGATATCTAACAAATAAACACTTGTCAAACTTATTCTCTAATTTGTTTAACTTTGTCCTCTTTACATAAGCAGGACATCCCCGAATTCTTATGTGAGTTAGCTTAGGTCAGTTACCATAAAATAGCTCAAATGGGGTAGTGTCAACCATTTTTAGTAGAACTCTGTTTAGAATATAAACAACAGTTTTCAGTGTATATCCCCAAAATGATTTTGGTAGATTAGCAAAAGCCATCATAGATCAAACCATATCTAATAAAGTACAATTCTTCTTTTTAGATACACCATTATGCTGAGGTATTTGTAGTGGAGTCCATTGAGATAATATACCATTATCTTTAAGATAACTTAGAAACTCTTGGCTTAAGTATTCACCTTCTTGATCGAATCTAAGAGTTTTAATACTCTTACCAAGTTGTTTCTCGACTTCATTTCTAAATTCTTTGAACTTGTCACAGGCTTCAGATTTATATTTCATTAAATAAAAATTCCCAAAAAAAGAATAATAATAATCAATGAAGGTTTTGAAGTATTGATAACCCTCTCTTGCTTGTAATGTCATTAGTCCGTAGGTGGTGAGAGTAGTGACCACCCTATCGATGGAACTATTTCTGAACCATTACCTGTTAAGGAAGTTTAATTTGTGATGGTTATACACTTAGAAAATCTTTACCCTGCTTAAAAAACTCTGTCAATTGTTCTAAGAGCCAAATAATTCATATTTTTTATAATAGTTTTAATAGGTTAACCATATCATGAAAATATTATGATGTTTTAAAAGTTCATTTCTAAATGTTTTTCCAAAACAAACATTTTTTTTAATGAAGTTTTTTTCCATTCACCAGAAATTTCTAGTTTTAGTCCTTTATCCATTGTTCTCATGGAAAATAAGTTAACTGGACCAAACTATATGGACTGGAAAAGGAATCTAAACATTGTACTCCTACAAAAGAATACAAGTATGTTTTAACCGACCCTTGTATTGGGGAAGATTTAACGGACCTAGATCGTGAGGCTGAGAAAGCATGGACGAAAGTTGATGAAATGACTCAATGCAATATGTTGACTTCCATGTCTAATGTTTTTCAGTCTAAGCACGAAAATATGCCTACTGCATATCATATTAATGTATCATTACGTACCATGTTTGTTGATAAGAGCCAGCCCGCAAGGCAAGAAGATGTTAGAGCAATCATGAATATTAGGATGGCTGAGGAGGCATCAGTTCGTGAGCATATAGTCAAGATGATTGCTCACTTCGAGGAGGTTGAGGTCCCAGGTGCAACAATTGATGCTAAGAGCCAAATGGACATGGTTCTTGAGACTTTGTGAAATTCATATTCTCAGTTCAAGTTAAACTATAACATGAATAAGTTGAATATGTCTTTAAGTGAGTTGATAAAAAAACTCCAGGCTGCTTAGAAAATTATAAAGCTTAGGTCAAATATTTTGGTTGCTCGTTCTGGTTCATCTTATAGAACTGGGCCTAAACCTAAGAAGTTCAAGAAAAAGAAGGCCCAGAACAATGAAAGGACCCAGAACAATAGATCCAAGCCCGGTCCATCTAAGTCAACTGATAAGCCCAAAGACAAGTGCTTCAATTGTGAGAAGAAAGAACAGTTCAAGAAGGATTGTCCGGGCTACTTGACCAAGTCTTTTTTAGGTATTGCTCTATTCCTAGAGTCTATATTGTTGGTTAGGTTATCATCCACTTGGATTGTTGATTCTAGAGATACTGACCATATCTATAACTCCCTACTAGGGTGCAGTAGGATAAGGTAACTCAGTAACGGAGAGCATGGAGTAAGAGTAGGCAATAGAGCACAAGTGTGGGTCGAAGCAGTAGGATACTTGGAGCTTTTATTTAAATATAATAGGATTTTAGTTTTAAAAGATATTTTATATGATTCTAGTTTTAAATAGAATTTGATTTGAGTTTCAAGATTGATTAATCAAGGATATTTTGTATCTTTCCATTCTTATATTTCAATCAGTAGAAATAGAAATATTATTTATTCAGGAAACATGTATGGGAATCTTTTTATATTAATTATATCAATTGGAATAAATAATACTTAGATAGAACTAATAATAAGAATAGAAAGGCCACATCAAATAACTCTTATTTATGGCACTTGAGATTAGGATATATAAATCCTAATCTGATTCAAAGGTTTATCCAAAATAAGTCTTTAGTCACATTAAAATTGGAGGAATGGCCTCATGTGAATCTTATCTTAAGAGTAAAATGACCAAAAGGTCTTTTACTCAAAAGGAAGAAAGGGCAAAAGAAACATTAGAGTTAGTTTATACTGATGTTTGTCGTCCTATGTGTTCATCTACTAGAGGAGATTATGAATACTTTATCATATTCTGACTCCTTGGGTAAATTCAAGGAGTTGAAGGCTGAGGTGGAGCGTCAGACACGTAAACTAATCAAAAAGCTAAGATTGGAATGTGGTGAAGAATATCTCATTGGTGAATTCAATGACTACTTGGCACATCAAGGTATAGTATCTCAACTAACTGCACCTGGGACTTCCCAACAAAATAGAGTAGTTGAGAGAAGAAATAGAATGTTGATGGAAATAGTTAAAAGCATGATGAGTCATGTAACTCTTTTTACTTTTTTTTTAAGGATATGCTCTAGAAACAACAATTTATATTTTGAACTTGGTACCTTCCAAATCAGTGCTTGAGACACCCTATGGGATGTAGATTGGATAAAAGTCCAGTATGAATTATCTCAAGATATGTGGTTGTCCAACATATGTACTGACTAAAGGAAATAAGCTAGCCCAATATCAGAATTATGCTACTTCATATGGTATCCAAAAAGGAACACGAGGTGGATATTTTTGTCATCCCTAAGAGTAAAAAGTACTTATTAGTACTCATGCTAGGTACTTGGAGGATGAACAAACTATATCCACTAAGGTTTCGAGTAAGGTA
Source organism: Voacanga thouarsii (assembly GCA_026120185.1). Lineage (NCBI taxonomy): Eukaryota > Viridiplantae > Streptophyta > Magnoliopsida > Gentianales > Apocynaceae > Voacanga > Voacanga thouarsii. Next base: position 22,868 of record JANUWF010001863.1, on the reverse strand, counting down.
TAATTGAAAGAAAAGTTGATTTATACTTCAACTTCAAGTACTCCAATTGAGGAACCTATAGAGGCACTGCCAGATGCTCTTATACAACATGAACCACGTCATCATGAAAGGATTTCTAAGGTTCCTAAAAGATGGATTGAAGAAGCCTTTGAGGTAGTTTTTGACCATCAGGAATAAGATCCCAGTAGATGCAATAAGGCCATTACTGATGTTGTTGCAGACTAATGGCAGGTTGCAATGCATACTGAGATTGAGTCTATGTATCTCAATCAAGTCCGGGATCTTATTACTGCACCTGAAGGGATTAAACCCATATGGTGCAAGTGGGTATCTAAGAGAAATAGAGGTGCAGATAGAAATGTGGAAACCTCTAAAGTAAAATTGATTACAAAAGGGTTATATTAAGAAAAAAGGCATCGATTGTGAGGATACCTTTTTACTTATTGCCATGCTTAAATTAATACGCATTCGTTTGGCCATCATATGTCATTATGACTAACAAATATAGCAAATGGATGTCAAGGTGGCTTTTCTTCATGGCAATTTTAGTGAAGACAACTATACAACCCAGCCTGATGGCTTTATTGCGAATGGCCAAGAACATATAGTCTATAAGCTTAAGAAGTCCATTTATGGACTTAAGCACGTATCACGGGTATGGAATATACATTTTGATGAGACTGTAAAGTCTTATGATTTCATACAAAACGTGGATGAGCCATGCGTGCATAGAAAGATAGATGGCAACAACGTGTCTTTTATAGTACTTTATGTAGATGACATTCTACTCATTAGGAATGATGTATAGATTTTGTCATCTATAAAGGTTTGGCTATCAAATCATTTTAGGCACGGATTGACCTTATCTTCTAAGTAGTGTCCTAAGATACATAAAAAAAAGGAAGTGATGAGTAGGATCCCTATGCCTCGATAATGGAAACTCTCATGTAGCCATGCTTTGCACAAGGCCAGATATTTGCTTTGTGGCAAGCACAATTAGCAGCTATCAGTTAAGCTAAGGGAAGAACATTGGAAAGCTATAAAGCATATTCTCAAGTATTTACAGGGAACGAAGGACTGTATGCTTGTTTACAAGGCCGATGATTTAGTTCCTACCGGTTACACAGACTCAGACTTCCGACAGATAAAGATGAAAGAAAATCCACTAGTGGATATTTTCACTTTATCTGGAGGGGATATTTCGTGGAGAAGTGTTAAGCAACTTGTATTGCTGATTCTACTGATAAGGGCTAAAATCATCACAATTTTCCTAGTTATTTGAAGTTAAATTGAGATACTTTTGTTGTAATAACTAGACATATTCTTTCCTATTTGACATTTTGCATATAAAAAGTATTTTTAACAAATTTGTATTGATTTAAATGGATTTTGAGCAAAAAGTTAAAGATTCAAGATTGGACTGGCACCAGGTCTAGTTTAGATAGTAGGCGCCAGGTCTGTTCTAGAAAAGCAGCAATTTTGAGGAGAAGCAGATTGGACCCTACGCTAGGTGGGTTGAAGGGACTCAGTGCTAGGTCCACTCTGATCAGTGTGGGTAATTTCCTTTTTCCAAGAAAATTTTGTCAATTTCAGTTTGATTCTTTTGGGAACTCTTTCATCCACGGGAAAAGACTCTTGTACACACTTTTTAGCAATTAGAACTCCTATGTATACAAGAGAATAACATTGTACAAACTAATTTTCACCTTTAGGATTTGCAAACCCATAGAAAACGTCTAGATAAATACCAAGATTTAGGAGGATCAAAAGAGAATTCTTAGAGAAGAAGAGGTGGTTGCTCAAGAAGGTTTCACGGAAGAAGAAGAAGGCTTACTTGTCTATGAGCGATTTCCTTTTCTCTTCTTTGCAATTTATTGACAATTTAAGTTTTAATTATATTTAGAGGATGTTTTTAGATTTATGACTTTGTATTAATTTTAGTTTTTTGATCAATTGATTATTGTCTTTGGTATTTGGTTACTTGTTATCATTGCTTATTGAAGTGAGTTTTTCTAATTTGACTTGGGAAATGATGTTAGAAGTTCATTGCACTGATTTCCTATTTCTTAAATCTTAATGGACTTAGAAAAAAAAATAAAGATTAAAGAACCTAAGTGATTAAAGATTAGTTGATTTCACCCCGAGTAAAGGGTCATTGGCTAATTCCATATTTATGAGGAATGAGCTTAATGCATCTTTTAGCTATTTTAGTGTGATTGAAAAAATTGCTAAATTAATCAAGAGATAGTAATTCCATATATTGGGAAAGAATTGGAGTCTATATGAGTAAGTTCATGACATGGGTAACGAATGAATCTTACTTAAGTTCCTTCGTGGTGCCAAGATGATAATTAATTGTGATAAGTGTTAATCAATCATTGTTATGTCTTTGAGGATTTCTATCTATTTACATGTCTTTTCTCCTTATTCGTCCTCCTTGATAATCCTTATAACTTATCTTGTTTAACTTTATCTATTCTTTAGTATATTAGGTTAGAATTTTATTTATCTCTTCTTATTTTTTGGCTAAACAATAAGGATTTGGGTAAGTAAGGTAGGAGTCTAAGTTCTCGTAGATTCAATACTTGCTAGTCCTTATGCTATACGACAGGTATACTTGCCCATATGTGTGGTTTTAGTGGTTAGCATTTTATTAAATCTTAATTGATTGTGTAATTTGTTGGTAATATTTTCTACACTAAAAAACACGCATCATCTACCATGGAAGATAAGTATGTGATAGTTTCAGAAGCTTCTAAAGAAGTAGTTTGGCTCTAGAAGTTACTCATAGAACTTGTAGTTATACCATAAATGTATAAGCCCATTACTATATATTGTGATAATACTAGAGCTGTGTCACATTGTAAGAAGCCAATAAACTACTGGAAGGGCAAGCACATTAAGAGGAAGTATCACTTGATAATGGAGTTCATCGAGAAACAGGAGATAGTGGTTGACCAGTTCCTCTACAAATAATTTAGTGGACCCATTTACCAACCCTTTGACAAAGAAAGTGTTTCGAAGACACTTAGATGTTATAGAGGTAGGCACATATAGACAGTCAAAGTCCATTTTGTGCAAGTGGGAGATTGTTGGAATGTATGCCCAAAATGGCCTATGTATTTCTGTATTTTGAAAATTAATAAAAGTTTCATTAATTAATTGTTGTTTTTTTACATATTCTGCACATTAAATGTTTAAATGTATTAGTAAGTAATCTACTTGATTGGGTTGCGTTTTCATAGTAAGGTGTAGATTATGGACTTCTAATACATAAGTAATATATATATATATATATATATATATATATATATATATACACATATACATATTCTTCATCAATTGATATAGTTGGGCACTTTATCAAGGTTTAGATCATTACACTATAGTTTCTAAATGAGAAATGATTTACCTTTAACCAGTAAGTAGTCTACTCACACCAACAATTTATGCGTTTTTGGAATTCATAGAATTGGTCTATGCGATAATAATCTTTATAAAAGTAATAAATTAATTAAATATTAATTTATCACAGCTACTGTATGGATAAGTACCCTAAGACTTGAGCATAAGTTGGTGTTCTGTTTAAGTTTGACTTGTACACTTTGACATATGTTGGGTGAGGTCTTATTGCAAGACTAATAACCGTGTATGTTGGGTGTATGACTCTTGTTAATTAATACAAACTTATACAATAGAGTTTCTATACTTGATTACATGAAGAAATCACTCCCTTGTGATTATCCAGGATAATCTAATAATCTAGAGATATGGGAAACGTGACTAAGTATGTACACTTTTGGATAGCTCCCTGTGATAAGTTGATATGTTGGAAGTCATAGATTATCGGACTAGCTATCAAAGGATGGTAGATGTCATTGAGAAAGGTGTTAGTGCATTTTTCCTATTTTTATAATGGGTGTTATGTAGAGGGGTATTTTTGTCATTATACTTGTAAGTCAAAGACATTGCACTTGGAGTATTATTCTCGGAGTTAATATTTTCATATGGTGATAAATGGAATATTTAAAATAATTAAAATACTGCTATATGTTAGCAGGAGTATTTTGCTCATTTTAGTAACAAAAAATAATACATCTTTTAGTCCCCAGAGTAGCTCAAATAACCTTAATAAATTTATTTATTATATGGGGCTTATTGGGTGAATTCACTATTGAAAGAATTATTCTAGAAATTCAATTAATTATTTATTTGGACTAGAATAAATAATTAGAAAATTTTAATTAATTGGTTTATTAATTAATTATCTTGGGTAATCTTATTTTGGGCCCGAATGGATTAATTGATTAACAAGAGAGCTATTTAATTAGTCTTAAACTAATTAAGAAAAACCCTGACCCACTAGGGTATTGTGGCAACTTAAGGATTTTAGAAATCCTAAGGTAGCTGCCACTATAAATGGGAAAAAGGAACTAATGAAAAGAAAGAAAAAATAGAAAGCTGGTTGGTTTTTGTTTTGGTGAAGGAATAGGAAAGTTGTGGTTTTCTTTTAAAAGGTATCACGTGTGCCATGTATAGAGTTGACCGAATTTCAAAAAAAAAAAAAAAGTAGTAGCTTTCTTGTTTACATTGAGAACGAACAAAACCAACCGTTTTTTTGGTCATATTTTCTTCATTTTCCTTTAACGTTTAGCTCTTCTATTTTTCTTCCAATTTTCTACATCCTAGTTCTACTTTTACTGGTAGAGGTCTATAGACGTTATAGAATATTGTGAAAGGTCAAGAGCTTGTGATGTGCAAATTTTAGCTGTATAAAAATAATCAAATTTAAATTAATTCATTAGTCAAGTTTTAATTAAAATATTAATCCCAAAATACACATACTAGCAAGTACACTCATTGCAAGCATAGTATAGGGAGTTAATGATATCGATCCTCAAAGGAACAAATACACACTAATCACTTTTCATTCATTGTTTAATCGACCTAAATAAAGTAGTAAAATAAGAAAAAAATTAAAGAAATATATATACAACTCAAGGATGTTAAAATATGCAATTTAGACCAAAGCTTTCGAAAAAATGATAGTGAATCACTTAGCCAATATCACAATCAATTATTATCTTGGTCTCATGAAGGATTTAAAATAGACACACTTCGTTTGCAATCCATAGAATCACTAGTTAAATTAGAGAACATCTTTTGTCTCAACTAACTGCTAGGAATCGCCCCAGGCATAAAGGCCACTCAAAAGAAGACAAAGAGAAATTCAAACTACAACTCATGCAACCTTAGGTGCCATCTAGTTTCAAGAGGTTTTAACAGGAGTTTAAGGCCAACCAAGCCAACAAACTAAGGGCCAAGAGAATGATGAAAGAGTGGATAATGAAAGGAAAGCCAAAAGTAGTACAAAGAAGGCAACAATCGTAATGGAAGGTCAAGCAAAACAAAAGAATAAGAATTAAAGGGCAAACGGGCAAATGAAGGAATGTGACCCAATGGAGCTTCAAATGGAAACAATCTTGGCTTCAAAACTATTTTGAAAATAAAGGAAACACATGGAAAAGGAATGGAAGGAATGGAGGTCAAATGAGTAGGAATTGGAGTGCCCAGAGCTGACTCGACACCAGCCCAGACTGACCAACCAGGCGCTAGCTGTAATCTATAAAATTCCTCAATTTTTTGGCACTCACTCTGCTCTAGTTGAATATACCCAATGCCAGCCCTACTAGCCCAGCACCGGCTGTCGATTGGTTGAGTCCCGATTTTTATTATAACTTTTTGTGAACATATATTGTTCCTCCATATTGGACCTCGCACCACCCCCAAGTGACCTACCTGGCACCAACTCTATTCTGGAACCCGAACCCCTAACATTTTGTAGCTACTTTGGGGTCATTTTGTAATATTTTCTAAGTAATTAGGGTAAGACATCTATATATATATTGCTATTATAACATTGTAAACAAGAACTTTTCGAGGCATATGAAATTATAAGAATTCAAGAACTCTTTGAGAGTTTTGGAGAGGGTGATCCTCTTGGGTGATTCCCATAAGTATCAAGACTAAATCAAAGGGTTTAGTCCTACATTTGATTTTGTATTTAAATCCTAAGGGATAATCTCAACTCTATCTTTATTCTATGTGCTAGGTTGCCTAATGTGTTTGATAGGATTGAGTTAGGTGCCTTCAAAATCCAATCCTTGGTGTTCTAATCAGAAGTTAGAAAAGGGTGTTATGGTGTCTTTGAAGTAGGCTAGATTCATATTATCACAAGAGTGTTAATTTCCTAGTATTTTAGTGTTCTTGTGTGTAGGTTTGGTCAGTTTCTTGATCTTGAGTTTAATCTAAAATTTTGGTGCTTCCCAAGATCATATCAAGTGGTATTAGAGCTTGCATTGTGTTGATTCTAATTAACTAGCTTTCTTTGGCCTAAGGTACAGTCTTTTACATGATCTATTGCTTTTTAAATTTTAGTCACTTTTTCTACGACTATTTTTGGGTGTCAAAAACTTGAAATTGTGCCATGAAAATGTTTTGAATTTGACTGCATATGGTATATTGATGTTTGAGGATTCATTTGATGTAAACATTTGTTCATTTGGGACTAAAACCAAACTATAATTTGCTATACAAAATTAAGCTACGAGATCACACTAAATGTGTTTGATATTTTGTTCCAATAAATTGTGATTGCTCATACTTGACTACCACAGCTTCCATTCATGAAGTTTGATGAATAATTTATTTAGTAAAGAGAATTTAAGTGCTTGTTAATTACTGAATTGTGATTGAGGTTGTGATAGCAACACTTAGTGTAATAACTTTTTGAAATTCATTCATCTTCCTTATTGCACACCAAGTATTTGATAAATTGCCTTTAAGACACCTTTCTTTCTTATTCTTGAAATTTAGCTGACTTGATTAGTAGAACTAAATCCTTTGAAGTGGGAAAGAGTTGGGAAAAACATAGAGTGTGCAATTGAGAGTTTGAAAAAAAGGCAAGAGGATGAGTTCATTGTGATAAATGCCCAGAAGAGTACAAACATGAGTGAAGAGTGACCACTAAAAATTAAGGATAAACACGTGAGGAAGTAAAGTGAAGAATTTTCCTTGTGTTTTCAACTTCAATTTTGTAGGTACTTCTCTTGAAAGAAAATTCACAATGACTAGTTAGAGTGAAAGTGAAGAGTATGACAATTCTGAGGAGACTTGCTATGGTAAGAGTAGCTATAGGAAATATAATGAATATGAGCAAGAATATGAGGATGATAAATGAGAGCATGGGATACTGGGATGAACATGATGGTGGGCCAAGTACAAGTGGAAGGGAGTATGATAGCTACGAAAGAGGCCATTGGGAAAATAAAAAGGAATGAAACGGGTTTTACGTGGAAGTAGCACAAAAACATTCAAATAGTAGTTTACAAAGAAGGAAGGAGGATATGGAGAATAGGGAGTTGAAGTACAATGAGAAATTAACACCACCATTCTAAGGGAAGAGAGATTGGATGGAGTATTATGAATGGGAAAGAAAAATGGAAAAATTGTCAAAATATTTTGCGCCTAGTGGAAGTTTCAAGGTGAAATGGGCACTAATGAGCTTTTCTAAAAATGTTTTAGAATGGTGGAAGAAAATGAATGTACAAAGAAGGCGAACTGGGTATCAAACGGTAGATTCCTGGGAAAAGATGAAAGAATTGATGTGGGAGCGGTTTGACCCTGATGAGTGCCAAATATGTGGAAGTTTTGCTCACATGTTCTCTTATTGTCCAAGAAGTTCTAAGCATAGTGAAGGAAGTACAATGCGAAATTTTTCAAAATGAGGGATGACGAGGAAACAAGATTATATTTGCTCTACCTATTGAGAATATGGTTATAATATATATGATTGCCCAAGATTGAATGATCAAGGAAGAAGTTTTGATTTGCAAAAAGATAGTGTAATTCCTTGTGAACATTGTAGTGCCTATTGGCACAAATCATTTGATTGCCACTGGAAGTTCTCTAGGGAGTAAAGTGAGATTCATAAATTTGAGAATCAAAGAGTTAGACTTGAGACCAAAGTGGCCAAGAAAAATATTGTAGATGTTTAGGAGCTAAGAATGGCAAGAATTGAATAAAAAGTTGAGAAGTTTGAGTAAAATGAATTGCATGACTTTGAGAAAGAGGAGCAATTAGAAAATGAGGCTAAGTGCAAAGGAATGCTCAATCAATATAACAAAGTAGTGCATGAAGAAGTTGGGAAAAATGTTGAAGAGATTGATGAGGAGCTTAGTGGAACCATTGAATTCAACAAATGGGGTGACTAATGAATATTACAGCATTCTATTCTTTCTAGAGGATGAACCAAACCCATTAGAAATGTTAGAGGAGAATGAGCAAAAAGGATTTAAGCAAAATGGAGTACATTTTGTTGAAAAACAAATGCATGCAAAGAATAAGATAGAAGGGAAGCAAATCTGTGCTATAGATGAAGGTTCTCAAAGTGTTTCAAGTACTATGAAGTGGGAGAAAGCTCACATCCACAAGTGGAGAAAAAGAAGAGTTGGCTAGAAGTTGTACGAGAGTAAATGAAAACATATGAAGTTAAAAGGAATGAAACAACTAGTTCAACTTCACAAAATGACATCAAATCTAGTAGATGAGATAGAGTGAATGGAGGAAATGGGGATATACTTGAGAAACCATGTGCATTGATTAGAATAGAAATGGAAGATGAAAATACTTGTGATGGAGTGGAAAAAGGAGAAAATTCGCAAAGAGAAAATAGATTTTTTTCAAGGTGTCTAATCAAGCAAAAACCATTAGTATCCTCATTGATTGAGGGAATTGTACAAATGTGATTAGTACTGCATTGGTGGAGGAGTTAGGAATAGAAACCTTAAAACACCCTAAACCTTACAAGTTACAATGGTTGAATAATTGTGGAGAAGTAAAGGTGAACAAACAAGCTAAGGTTGCCATTGATATGGGGAAGTATAAGGATGAAGTGGTTTGTGATATATCTCCCATACATGTAAGGCATATTTTGTTAGGAAGACCTTGGATGTTTGATAGAGATGTGGTCCATGAAAGGAAGAGGAACACTTATTCTTTGAGGAAAGAAGGAAAGAAAATAACTCTATTTCCCTTATTCCCTAGTGAGGTTTTGAGAGATCAAAATATCTTGAAAGAAAAAGAAAAAGGATAAAGAGAGGGAAAGGAGAGGAAAAAGAAGATAAGTGAGAAAAGAAATGAGGAGAAAAAAGAAGAGAAGAGGGAAGAACACAAGAAGAGGGAACAAGAGGTTGAGGAGAAAGAAGAAAGAGAAATAAAAATTAAGGAAATAAAGGAAGAAGGGGTTGAAAGTATAGTGACCATCCCAAGTTGGAAAGAAAAAAAAAGAGAGATAAACAAGAAGACAAAAAAAGAAAAGAGAGAGGAGGTAAAATGAGAAGGAAAATGTGGGTAGTGAAAAGAGAATGTATAGAGAATAATGAGGTGCGAAGCTATGACATTTTACTTTCACAAAAACTCCCTTATTTGAATACTTTTACAGGTTTTGATTCGAGAACGAATCCTTTTCAAGAAGGCGGTAATGATAGAAATCGCTCCTAGCACGAAGGTCACTCAAAAGAAGACAAAGAGAACTCTAAATCACAGCTCATGGCACCTTGGGTAAGATCCATTTTTTTAAGAGGTTTCAACAGGAGTTTAAGGCCAACCAAGCTAACAAATCAAGGGCCAAGAGAATGATGAAGGAGTGGATAAAGAAATGAAGGCCAAAAGGAGTACAAGGAAGACAACAATCCTTGTGAAAGATCAAGCAAACAAATAAATAAGGATTAAAGTGCAAATAAGTAAATGAAGGAATGTGACCCAAGGGAGTTTCAAATGGAAACAATCTTGACTTCAAAACTATTTAGAAGATCAAAGGAACACATGGAAAAGGAATAAAAGGAATAGAGGTCAAATGAGCAGGAATTGGAGTACCCAGAGCCAACTCGACGTTAGTCGAGATCGACGGACCAGGCATGGGCTATAATATGCAAAATTCCTTAATTTTCTAGTGCATGCTCTATTCCAGTAGAATAGATCTGACGTTGGCCCTACTAGCCCAACTCGGTGCTAGCTATGGATTGGCTGAGTCCCAATTTTTGTTCCGAATTTTTGTGAATGGGTACCATTCCTCCAGATTGGACCCAGCGCCACACCCGGAGACCTACCCGACACCAGTCCTATTCTGAAACCCAAACCCCTGACGTTTTTCAGCTATTTTGGGGTTATTTTTTAATATTTGCTAAGTAGTTAGGACAAGACATCTATATATATGCTATTATAACATTATAAATAAGAACCTTTGGAGGCATATGAAATTTTGAGAGTTCAAGAACTCTTTGAGAGTTTCGGAGAGGATGATCCTCTTGGGTGATTCTCATAAACATCAAGACTAAATCAAAGGGTTTAGTCCAATCTTTGATGTTGTATCTAAATCTTAAGGGATAATCTCAACTTCATCTCTATTTTTTGTCCTTGGTTGGCTAGTGTGTTTGATAGGATTAAGTTAGCTGTTTTTAAATTGGTATCCTTGTTGTTCTAATTCTAGGTAGATTAGGGTGTTAAGGTGTCTTTGAAGTAGGCTAGATTCATATTATCACACGAGTATTAATTTCCTAACATTTTAGTGTTCTTGTGTATGGGTTTGGTAGCTTTCTAGATCTTGAGTTTAATCCAAAAGTTTGGTGCTTCCCAAGATCATGTCACTAACTTATCCAAAAGAAACTTTAAAATTAATCCTCATATAAATCTCTATATTCTAGGGGATTTAAAACATGAAATTAGTTAATAAATCTATATTCTAGCAATCATCAACTAACCTTTGATTACCAATGTTCTAGACAATTAACCTCTTTTTCAAGTAAGTTAAGAGAAAAAAATATGAAGCTAATTAATTAAGGTCATTACCAAATTCTTTTTTAAGCATGTTAATAACAAAAATCAATCAACCAACTCCGTAAGAAAAATAAGTAATCAAATACAAAGATAAGTAATGCATTGATCAAAAGACTAAGTTACTCAATAAATCATGAATCACAAAGGTAATGTCAAATTACAATGGAAATATTGAATACATAATTGTTTAAGAAGAAGAAAACAAAGATAAAATAAATCACTCATAGACAAGCCTCTTTCTTCTTCCATGAAAACTCTCTTAAACAACCCTCATTGATATGACGAATTCCTCCTTTAATGAGTGTTTGGAATTTTAGCTCTTTGATTCACCTCTCTATCTCTCTCTCTATATGTATATATGTATATCTCCTCTTCCTCTTGTGTTTTCTCTCACTCTTATAGCCCTTGTGGATGCTAAATTCATTGCTTGAGAGATCTTGGCTGAGTAGAAATTAGAAAATACCGAAATTTTTGAAAAAATTCCAAATTCGTGCACAGGATTTTCATCTTCTAGAGCAGAACTGGCACTGGGTACCTTCAACCCACCCAGCGCCAGGTATAGTCTGCTCTTCCTCTAGATTTTTGCTCTATCTTCAATGGCCGGACAAAATGGACCTGGCACCTGGTCCATTTGTTCGACCCAACACCAAGTTTATTTTATTTTTTTCCTTGAAAGTTGGCTCAGTTTCCTCTATTTGATCAGAATGGACTCTGTGCCTGGTCCCTTGGCTAGCCCTTGCACTAGGTACATTTTGAAATTGTTCACTTTTTGCTCGAAATCAACTCAAATCTGCACAAATTTGCCAAAAACACTTGTTACAAGCAAAATGTCAAATAGGAAGGAATATGCTTAGTTATTATAACAAAAGTATCTCTAACAAACTCAAATAACTAGAAAAATAATGGTAATTTTAACCCCTATCCATACCCCCACACTTGAAATTTTGCAAGTGCTTTAAGTGTGGCAAGAATGGACACTTCAAAAAGGATTATTTAGATTTTTCAGCCAAGTCCTTTTCAAGTATTGCTCTATACTTAATGCCTATGTTGTTGGTTGGGTCATCATCCAATTATATTATTGATTTTGGAGACACTGACTGTATCTGTAACTCCATATTCGGGTTCAGCAGGATAAGGCAACTCCGTAAAGGAGAGCATGGACTAAGACTGGGAAACAAAGCACAAGTGTGGGCCGAAGTAGTGGGAGACTTGGGGATTTTATTTGTAGGTAATAGGATTTTTGTTTTAAAAAATATTTTATATGTTTCTAGTTTTAAACAAAATTTGATTTCAATTTCAAGATTGATTAATCAAGGATATTCTAGTTCTTTCCATTTTGGTATTTCAATCAGTAAAAATGAAAATATTATTTGTTTTAGAAATATATATGGGAATATTTTTATATTAATCGTATTAATTATCAAATAAGTAATACTCAAACGAATGTAATAATAAGAAGAGAAAGGCCACATCAAATAACTCTTATTTATGGCACTTAAGATTAGGACAAAAAAATTTTAATCGGGTTCAAAGGGAGGCCTTGGCAATATGATAGGAATGTGAAGCATGATGGGAGTAGGAATACTTATGCCATTGTAAGAGAGGGTTCCAAATTCACTCTAACCCCTATGCCCCCAAGTGAGGTGAACAAAGAGTAAAGAATTATAAGGGAAAAAGAAAAGAAAAAGAGAGCACAAGATGCAAAACAAAAACAAGAGTTAGAGAGAAAAAAATAAGAGAGGAAAAAGAAAGAATAGAAAAACAAATACACCTTTGACCATCATAGATGGAATTGAGCAAGGACAAGAGAGGGGAGGTAAAAAAAAGAGTGAATTACTTTGCAAAAAGGAGTGAGGTCATAGAAGTAATGGAAGCAAAGGAACCGGTTATTTTTCTTATTTGCAAAGGAACCTATGTTTCTACTCACTTGAAGCTTCAATCAAATCCTTTGTTGCTAACACAAACACGTCCATTAGATGGCATGAAGAAGCATCCTAATGAATGAGTAACCAAAAACACACATAACCAAGTTGGTTTAGGATGCCATAAAGGCTCGTACACTTGAAAAAGAGAATCTCCAAGGAAATGAGAGAGGATATGAGGAACATTTGCCTAATGTGGAAATGGAGGTATTTGATTCTCCTCTATGTGCTAATAATTTTAATCTCTCTTTGTCACATGACTTCTTAGGTTCCTCTCCATTCTTGGAGGACAATGGCCTAAATGATGATATATGGAATTTAACATGTCTTACGACGTTGGAGCTTTCACTGATACATCATATGAAACCCTTAGAGAATGTTGAGAAAATCTACCCTTCACCCTAATTTCAGGGAGGTACTTTGGAATTTGTAAAAGTATTTAAAAGCAAGAATTTCTTGATCCCATCTTTGAAAACTCAAATACTAAGTTTTAAGGAGAATTTCAATTGTGACAAATCTTTTGAAGGGTTAAGTGGTGATTCTCATGTTTACATACTTTTAGGACATAATTTACATCTTTGTATTGAAAAATTGATTTGCATGTCTAAAAGAGTGTTATGGATAGGCGGTCCTACATGTATATTCATTACAACTAATAATCTCCATAAACCTTCTATTTTTCAAAACCGTCTCTTATTTTTACTTTTATCGTGCCTATTTTTTTCAATGAGCTCCAATTTCTTTTACAAAGGTTTGATGAGAAAGCATAATGAGTAGAAAATAGTTTATCTCTTTATCTTAGGTCGGGTTTTCATTAGTTGGTTAAGTGTCATTTCCCTTCCCAAATAAGGAAAATATTTTCCATCTGAAGTGTGGGGGAGTGAGTCATGTCGTTATTTGCTTTCTTCGGATTTTTAGGATTTCTCTTTAGGTTATTTTCTTTTATTTTCATGTGTCATTCTTTTGTTATTATTTTCTTTGTGCTTTTCTTTGTGTTTTCTTTTGTAGGTCGAAATAAAGTCCTCTTGGACAATCTCTCTATTCAATGTTTTAATATTTAATGGCACATTATTCCACTTGGGGAGTGTTGCTTAATCTTCTATCCCTTTTTATCAATTTTGGTCCCTTTAGAGATGCTTTCTTTTATTAATTTTTTGCTAATAAGGACATTGTCTAGTTTAAGTATGGGGGAGTGGTTTACTAATATTCTTTGTCAAAGTTTGTATCAATGATATTGGTATTTTCTTGATATCAAACAATTTTGTTAAAAATTGAAAATTGAAAAGGCTTATTTGTCTATAATGGAGTGATGATTTTCTTACAAATTTTGAATATGGATTTGTCATGCATTATGGTTTGATTTTTATTGAAAGGTAAACTTGTTTATTAAATTAGATTTTTGCTAAATCTTGAGAATTTAAGTTAACATTGGTTATATTTGGCATTTGAGTTTTATTTTATTCTTTGAGTTTGAATGTGGATGATATGTTGAAATATGGGATGAGTTGTTGACTAATTCTTGTATTATAGATTTAAAATTTGCTTGACTTTGAGTTGTGAATAAGGAATGTCAGGATTTTTTTTTAAGTGAAAAAGAAAAAAATGTGAGATGAAAAAAATTGAGTTGAAAAAAAAATTCTTTTATCTATGAAAAGAAAAGAGAGAGACATTTTGCTAAAAAGGGAGCCAATACGACGAGTAGAAGAGAAGAAACAAAGAAGCATCAAACTCTCTTAAGGCTATCCAGAAGGTAAGAATGTAAGGAAAGGAAAAAGAAACAAAAAGAAAAGTGTTGAAAAAAGATGATGACTAAAAGGGGGCTACTATGGTGCGTGAAGAGAAATCCATGCACTTGAGGCTATCAATTCCTAAAGTCTTAGAAAAAAAGAAGAGTGAGTGTTTTCCTTATTTCACTAACTTGAGTTGTGTAAATTTAACTTTATAATACTTAAATTAGCTAAATGGCTTGACTTATATGATTTATGTCATATATGTTTTTGCCTAAGGAGTATGATGATTTTCTTGTACTATATATAAGCTTGTTTAACTTAACTTTGATTTCTTTGGGATTGCTTGATTTAATATATGAGTTTACAAGGTTTTGAAAGGGTTGAGTGAATGAGAAGTTTGTGTTTGAGGTTGGAAGAAGATTATTCCTTTATTATGGATGAATTTGCTAAGGATAAGTTGAAAATTTATGTTGTCTTAAGCCATATGCTTAGTTTTAATTCTTGTTTGCTTGAGGACAAGCAAATGTTCAAATGTGGGGGTCAATGATAGGGAATAAAATTACCATTATTTTCCTAGCTATTTGATATTGTTTTAAGATACTTTTTGTTGAAAGAACTAGGCATATTCCTTCTTATTTGATATTTTTCGTGTAAAAAGTATTTTTGACAAATTTGTGCAGATTTGAGTTGATTTTGAGAAAAAATGTGAAATTTCCATAACAGACTTAACACGAGGCCTAGCTAATGTGAGTGTTGTGCCCTAGAGGCAATCACTTGTACCATGTATATTGCATATTAAATTAATAAGAGGCATTCTTTATCTTTCAGTTTGATTGTTATATCTAACTATGTGTACAAACCGTTAGATAAAGTCCCTAGTACAACACAGTGTTAAGGAAATCATGATAGAGATCATGATGTGAGATTCCTACTACACTATGCAGTGTTTGTACTTAAATAATCCCCAGTCATAGTATTAATAAGATGGGACATTATTAATACGCCAAGACTGGCACATGTTATATCTCTTGAGTGGATCAAGCGGTGGTTCTCATATCCGTGGGTATTGAGATACTCAGGATTAACGTGTGGATGCTTGTTTCAAAACAAGTTCATTGGATGACCTAGCTACGAGATAATCACTTGGATAACTATTTAGTGTTAGTGATAGAATCTCATTATAGCAAGTGTGCAAGTATCCTTAGACTTGAGATCTCCAAGGTACTTTGTTTATCGAGCATTGTACTTTGATTCTAATATTTAGAGTCTTATCTAGGACCGCCTATGGGATGCATATTGGGTACAACGTAAAGTAAACGAAAGTAGTTGAGAAGGTCAATAAAGGATTCACCACTCCTAATAGTAGGAGAGTATATCTCAAGGCCACTTGTAGAAATTATTACTCATAAAGTCCTTGGCCAAGGCGACTATGTGATGGAAATGGTTCCAATTGATACACATATCGAGTAATGGATTTCTTGAACAAGTACTAAAATATTCGGGCCAGAATTAATAATATTCTGGAGGGAGTTGGCACTAATTCCATGCTCTAGACCGAATGAGATATTGTATGTTGAAAGGAGTTTATTGCACTGATAATTTGCTATTGAAAGGTTCATGTCAAGCCACTTGACTTTCTGGACTTTTGGGTGGTCAAGAGTCATTGCTAGATGTTGCTCTTGATATGCTAAATATGAATTTATTAATTAGAGAATTAATAAATTTAATCCTTTATTTTATTAAGGATTATTAATTCTAATATTGTTAGAATTAATTCATATTATGCTACCAATAAGACCAGGAAACCTAATGGGTCACACACAATAAAGGTTTGAATGCTCAAATATATTATTTGATAATATTGTGGGGTTAATTAAAAGAAGGGAATATATTTATAGGTGAATTATAAGTTTGTTATAATTCATGGGACCTAATTGTAATTAAGTAAACTTCAAGGACCAATTTGTTGACAATTGGACGTTGAAGGACTAAATTGCAATTTATGGTAATTATAAATCTATAAATATAAGGAAACGGTTTCATTAGAGTTTGAGACAGACTATTCACGCAATAACAGAGAAACCGTTTCTCTGCCTCTCTCTTGATCAAACCCTAGTCGTCTGTCTTCTTGATCAAAACCCTAGCCTCCCGAATTCTACTAGCATAGAATTGTGAGATTGTGAGCATTCAACTTTGTGTGGATTATCATTAGAGGGAGTTCTTTCTTGGACTTCAGTTGAGCTGCAGTGAACGGTTTTGGATAATCTAGATCGCGCCTGCGTTCTTGTTTCTGAAATTTTTGAATTCCGGCTTCACGAGGTAATAAACGCAATCTTCTCCTTTTGCCGTTTCTATTGCAAACCCGTGATCCATGGCTTGGATTTCTTGTTGTTTTCCGCTGCGCTTAATCTGATTATGCATGATAGAAATCCTACAGCTAAGAGACCAAACACCGGGTCCATTATGGTTAAACAGCATAAACAGAGAAGAACATTGTAGATCTGGCATCCGGGTGGGCAGACTGGACTTGGTGCTAGGTCCGCTATGTACAAAGCTGGTTGTGCTTGATTTGGTATTTTCTAAACAATTATGATGTTCTCTGAATTCTACTTAGACTAGACTTCTCAAGAAACAAATTTTGGTATCAAGGAGGCTTATATATACAAGAAAAACACAAAAGAAATGTGTGTTTGGAAGGATCCAAGCTAGCTACTCAATCATTGCTCAAAGGAACATTGTTCAAATGAGGTTTTCAAGAGAAGAAGAAGGGCATATCTATGACTTTTATCTTTTATCCTTTGTTTACCTTTCTTTAACAATGATGTGCTTAATGTTTTGATTGTAATTGGATATTATTTTGGATATTATGATTTTGAGTTAATTGGAACTTTTGATAAATTGATTTGTATTCTCGGTATTTGATTACTTGTTTTTCTTATGGAGTTGGTTGATTGATTTTTGTTCTTGACTTGCTTGAAAAAGAGGTTGGTAATGACTTCAATTAATTAATTTCATATTTGTTATCTCTTAACTTGCTTTAAAAATGAGTTAATTGTTTAGAACATTGGTAATCAAAGATTTGTTGATGATTACTAGAATATAGATTTATTGGCTAATTTCATACTTTAAATCACCTAGAATATAAGGATTTGTGTGAGGAATAATTTTAATACCTCTTTTGGATTAGTTAGTCGGGAACACTAAGAACACCTACCGCCATTCTCACGCCTAAGACCACTCAAAACCTCCCCAATCTTTTCCAAAAACTCCAGATCACACCTACTCATCCTCTTGAATTCATTCCTGCAATTTTGAACATCAAACGCTAAAATCAAAGTTTCACTTTCGGATAAAAAACCAGAATTTTCTTGAAGGTTCAAGAACACTTTTAAGGTAAACATGAACAAATAACTCCACCTTCATCCATCTTCGATCTTAATGAATATATACTAATAAACTCTTTCTCTCTCTCTCTCTCTCTCTCTCTCTCTCTCTCTCTCTCTCGGCCAAATGGTTACTCCAACCATGGCCATTTTTCTTCTTTCACTCTTGGACGGATCAAGCCTTCCAAGCGTGAGGATCCTTTTGATACATCTTCAAGGTAGTCATCATTCAAGTAAGCTTCTTCAATCTTCTCTTAAAATTCTAGATTCATGTCTTTAGGATGTTTTTGGAAAAGGATGGATTATGATTAAAGTTTGAGCATGTGTTTTGTGATGGAGTTGAGATTGAAGCATGAGAATGACTGTGTTTATATGATGGAGTTGGGATTGATGCATGAGGAGGATTTGTCTTGGTTAAATTTTATGATGTTTTAGGGTTTGATGCATGCCTTCATGTCATGAGTAGTATGAATGATTAAGCATGTTAGAGATTATGTCACCTTTGGTGAATAGGGTTTTATGTTCTTGTATTCTTGTTGAGGCCATGAATATGATTATGTTTAGTGGAGTTTGGATCATGTGTTGGTAGATTTGGATCTATACTTTTATTCATGAATTGGATGTTTTGTTGATTGGTGTAGAGTGTATGTTCATGATTAGGGTTGGCAATAGGAATTATGATCATGACCTTGTTGTCCCTAAGCCATTTAAGTTAGCCAATTTGATTTCATCAATAAAAATTAATACGATAGTTCCTTCTAGTGATTTCAAAAACCTTAGGAAAATGTGGATTTGGACTGTCATATGAAATAATGATATTTTAACCAAATAAATGATATCTTTTATTAAAATTAAAGTATAAAAGTACTATATATAATAATAATATTAAATAAAGCCTATTTTTATAAATAATCATGATAGGTAAAATATCAATCTTGTAAGTCATATATTCATAAATACTAATAAAATTTATTTATTCCCTTTTAATCAAAATATATTAAAATATACTTATTATTATTAATTTTATTTACCAATTATTTTCTAACCATTAGTTATTATAGATGATTATTTTAAATAATACAATCTATGACCTAGGATCCTTCATCAAATAAACCCTAATTTATTTACAGCAAGATTTAAACCTATAATTTATAAGTAACTATTTCACAAACCCTAGTTATTTTAATATCAAGCTAGATTTATTTTATAAATCCTTTTATTTATTATCTAGCCTTAAAGCTTGGGGCACTAGGGTCATGATTGTAATAAGTTGAGTTAGGATTATTTATGAAAGTAAATGTTGGTTTGAGTTTAATTATGGCTTGTGTTTACCCAGGCGGGGTTACGTAAGCTTTTGGAGATCTTTATTTTATCTCAAGCAAAGGATTAGGTAAGCTAATGCATAAAACCTGTTTGTTGTAAAAGGTTACCATGGCAAGCTAAACACAAGTATCTGAGCACTAATTTGGTAAAGGCAATTAAGGATTGTTTTCTTTGTTGTTTCAATCAAAGTAATTATTTGAAAATCTTCAAGTAGTTTTACTCAAACACAAAACTATTTCTAAAACTGATTTTTACATGGACTTTAGAAACTCTTGATTGCCATTTTCAAACAAAGCTACATGTTATCAGTTTTCTCCCAAGTGGGACAATCAAACGTTGATTACTCAATAAAGGTAGGCTAGTAGTACTAGTTTTGAAGAGAAAGAGCGAGTCTTCTGGCAGGAGGCCACCTCCAGAAGATGAACTCAACTTAGAGAAACATCAGTACTACTTAGTCATGCTAGTCCGAGCTAGCAGGTTTCAGTCATGTGGAAGGTGTGTAACCGGAGTAGACAACCGGTTTTGTTTAGGTATAGAGAAGGAGGAGTATCTTACCCGGTAGGCCGATCACCTACCTTTTGTCAGTCTGTACAAAGTGTGGCATTCTGACCATTGTATGGTTATGGGGCCCAACGTGTGGTAACCCATGGCCACCCTTTGAGTGGTTGATTTTATTGTAAATGTATGGTTGGAAAACTTAAAATGCCACTCTTGACTTTTAATATTGTTTATTGCTTGCCTGTACTTTTTCTTATGAAGTTCTTATGTAATACCCCGCCCAAAACCACCTTCGACTATGGGAAAAAGTCATGCATTGCATAGCATCTTGATTGAACAAGAAAGGAAAAATTACCCAAAATTACCTTTACAGTACAAATACTCGTATATATTGAGTTTGACTTGCCATAATAACTTTGGTCTTCAAATGATTCCATGTAGGAACTTACCCGATCTTTTGCTCTTCTTGGATTCAAAAGTCTTCCAAGGTCAACCTAACCCCAGCTTGGGATAAACACAAGGTATAAGATAATAATCTAGACCATATTTACCTTAAATAAATAATTCGTAGTTTAACTAGTCACAATCACAACTAACCATGACCATAATGTTGGTAAAATATTTTATAAAATAAACTAGCTTGACGAGTTAAAATAAATGGGTGTTATAAAATAAACAGTAAGAAGTTATAGTTTTAACTAATAAATAATGAGTAATATTGCTAATAAATAAATTTAAAGAATAAATAATAATAAATCCTAAATAATATTGGTAATTAGTAATATTTAAATAGTGTTATTATTATAAATAATAAATTACGATTAATTTTTAATTAATAATTAATAGATAATAAATAACCAATAAATTTAATAATAAATAAACTATACTTAATTTTTAATTAATAAATAATAAATTAATTTTAATATAAATAATACTTATGGTTATAAATAAAGTTTTTAGTAAGGCTAACTAATATTATTACTATGGTCCACAAGGTTATTTGATATTAATTAATTCAAATATTTTATTATTTATTTTTAATAAAAGGATTTTATTTATTTAACTAATAAAATAATAATTTTTTAAATAATACTCTATTCCACACCTACCAAATGTTTTCTGAATTTCATGAATTAAATTGAATAATAATTCTAATTAAATAAATAACAATAATGTTAGTAAAATAATTCTAGAATTAATAGAAAATAGTTTTTCCAATAATTTTCTATTGTTAGAGAAGATCTATGAACATATACTGACATAACATAGCAATTTACCTATGAACAAACACTTGAATCAACATATACTAACATATGGCTAATCTCTCACTAGGCATAATCATTATCTATGGCTTTATTGAAAAGTAAGAACATAAAGGCCTAATCACTAATGGTGTCATAATATCTAACATGCATCAAAACATCCATAAATCCCTTTAATCATGATGAGCATATATTGATTCAAAAGAAAAATCCATAAGACCTAATAATACATTCCAACTCTCATGTCCTAACTCCATCCCCTTCACCCACATACATATACTTAACCCCTACTTTATTTAATCATCCTATCAACATCTAAGAGTCTTGATTCTAAAAATTAAAATGAAAGATTTAAGGAAAAATACTTGATGGATGATTGCTTGATGAAGGATTTTCCTTGGTTAGTGAAGATCCTCACGAGCTTGATGGCCTTTAGTGGTCCGAAAGTAGCCATGGTTGATCATCACCATTTCGGCCAAGAGAGAGAGAGAGAGTGAGAAGGAGACGAATAAGAGTAGAGAGGAATATTAGAAGTTGAATAGAAGAGGAAGAACAAGGAGGTTGTTCTTATTTTACCTTTTGGTGTTCTTGGAACCTTCAATAAAAAAGGTTGGTTTTGATCTGTTTGGAAATTCCACTTTGTGTGATTCGGTGTTATAAAGGCCAGAAATGAAGATTATAGGTTGAATATGGATGATCTAGAGTGTTTGGGAGTGATTGGAGGTGTTTAGAATTGGTTTAGGCCTGAAGATGAGAAGTGTGTGGTCTTGGTGTTCTTGGTGCTCTCCGTGTTTGTGATGGCCAAATACCCTAGTATAGAAGGGAGTTTTGGCTATCAAGAATGAGAGAGAAGGTTCTTAGATTTTTTTTGAAATTCAAATGGAGAAAAAGGTAGAGTTGTTTGAGGTGTAAGATTAGGTAATAGCGATTGTTCATGGAAGGTCTCTTGTTCTTCAATGGTGTAAGGCTGAATTAGCTATGATTTAATCAAATAATCGGAGGGTTGTTCAAGTACCTAAGGCTGACCGAAAATGGTCTTATAATGGCAGAGGATTTTTTGGTTTAATCACTTAGCTATAGGTATGTTTTAATGGAACAAAATCTTAAATTTAGTTTGAAGTTTGAATAAGTTTTGGATAGAGTAATCTTAGGAGCTTTTTGAGGTATGATTATGGAGTCCTAGCATTCACGTTTGGTGTGGAGGCCAAGATGTTCAGTCTATGGTTGAACAAGGTCCGAATTGCAGTGGTTTTGAGTGAAGAATTTTGGCCTTAGCCTTGAGGAGACAAGCTGGAAAATTTCTAGAATTTAAGCTTCAAGAATACTTGGAATTGAGATGTTCTCTTTGGCACGATTTTGAAGCTGATTCTTAAGGGTGTTTGAAGGTCTTCTAATGGTGGTTTTCCAGCCTTCATCTTGAAGAAAAATAGAGGAAGTTCCAGCTGTTCTTATGTTCTAATGGTGGCTTCAAATTCCATGTTTAATATGGCTAGAATGCTGGAAAAAAAAAATCTGGTTTTGGGATGTTTGTGCAATCCAAAAATTCACCGAATTTCCAGACTTCAACCTTACATAAAATGTCTATTTTTCTTGCAAAAATTGGTAGGAAAGTTCGCTGAAAATTTTGAAAATATCCTTGAAAGAAATCTGGAAAATTTTCTTTACCAAAACATGAACAAGATGAAGATGGAGTCTGAAGGAATAGCTATGGTGTTTTCTTTTCCTTGGAATCCCTACCTAATTCTCCTCCCTATTTTTGGCCATCCCTATCCCACAAGAGCTGATTTTTGAATTCTAATGCTAGGGATTTATCCCAGAATTTTTATGATTAAAAATGGATTAATGAATTAAGGA